>KV722400.1:0-136494 GCA_001687445.1 Obba rivulosa | reverse complement strand
TCGGCTTGCGGCAGTACTGGGCGCAGTCGCACACGTACACACGCTTCGCTTTGGCTGCTTGGCGAGCGTGCCCGGCGTCGGAGGGCGAGAGCATGCCTCGGACACAGCGAACTCAGAGCAGAGGAGGGGACAGAAGTTCATTGTATTGCATAATCAGTCGAGATGCAGTACAATTCAGACAAAGCAGGACTTGGGTGACGTCGAGTGCGAGAAGTCCGTTGATTGAGCATATGTCAGAGGGACGACAGTCCATGACATCGCTCGTGGGAATGTGTCCGGGGAGTAGGACGGATGTCGATAGCTCACGGGCGCTTGATGCGCAAAAAAGCGCGCTCAGGCGCGCTCCGGGTGGATCTGGGAGAGACGGGTTTTGACTGGGTCTCAGCGTTGAAGTTTCCATGAAGCTTTGTGCCCGCACCCTCCACCTCCTCGGTGTCAAGTCCCCGCAGAAGAACGGCAGCGCCCCCCGCCCGTGCTGCTCCCCCGGCGCGCTGATCAGCCACTCCAGCACCCTCCCGTCCTCCCTCTTCCTCCCGCCCCTCACCTCCGTCTCGTACACCGCGCCACTCCCGTCTCGCGCCGCACGCGCGTTAATGGTTTCTGCAATTGACGGCGTCTCCGAGTTGCCCAGGAATGCGAAGTCGATCCACCCCGGGACTTTGTGCGCCCACGGGTGGGTTGTGCGGGCATAGTGCAAGGGCGAACCAGGCAGGTAGTGGGAGGCGGGGCGTGTGAAGGCGAGCAGTTCGAGGTAGACGCCGGACGGGAGGACCTGTGTACGCTCAGTAGGGGGGGAAGGGGAACTCGGGTAGGGGGCGTACAACGAGGGCATTAGCAGTGAGTCCGTCGGCATGAGTCCCTCCTGGAACGACTCTACGGCCAATATTAGTTGCTGTGTCGAGTTTCCATGTGATGATACTTGCGTGAATCCCAGTGCACGAAACTGCTCCGCGGTCTCTGTCAGCGATCCAGGGCGTGTGAGGTGCACAATATGGTCCAGAATGCGCGTCGATGGTCGAGACATGATGATAATGGGACTGTGCAGAGCGAATATGCGCGTGGGACGCGGTGTCGTGGAGTGTGGGCGACGAATCACGATGGTGTCATCCGAGACGGCGAACACGCACATGTCACGAGCTCAGACCCGGACATCCCAGCCTGTTGTGCAGAAAATGAGACGCCAACATGAGAAATCTCCTTGAGGAGCGTTTGTGTAGACATCGCAAACATCCTCAGATCCTCCTCCTCCTCCCTTTCGGAGGTGCGCTGGGCGAGCTGCGGCGGTCCGCCACAAGCGATCGCAGGCACGTGATGTTTGCGACGCGATCGAGACGCGTGGACGGCGGACGCGTCTCGGGCAAGTGCTCCGCGTCGTGGCGTGTGATTGTGCACCGTGTCCACGGCGGTGTTCCTTTCCGCTTGTATGCATTCTGATTGAACGGGGTGCTATTTCAGTCAAAGATGCTGACACGACGTGGGGCTGATGTTTTCGGAGGTGCATGGGTTTGGGGTGTACCCGACGGGCTTGGGTCTCCTTCAACCACGACACCACGATCCCATATTCGACTCATGGGTTCAATGCGTGTATGCGCCTTTCCTCCACTTTGCACCCACCGCGTATAGCACAATCATACGCCTCTCCAATTCATCAGACTTTTCGGAGAAAGTCTGCTCTAGCCCCGCGCTTCCGCGGTCAGCAGGATTGCGGCTCACCAGAGTCTTTTGGAACCTGGGGCGCTTCACGAGGTGAGTCTGCTGCGCTGGCATCGCTCGCAGCCTGCGCGTCAAGCTCTGATAGTCAGCTGGCAGGCATTGCACAATGAAGCTCACCACACCGTAGCGGATCCAGCCGCAGTATGGGCTGTCGGCGCATGTATGCGCGTCTCAGTCGGACTGGTGACTAGCGATAAGGTTCCGCAACACTTTGGTATGTGACAGTTCCGGAAAGTTTCGGGTCTGGAACGTGCCTTGTGCTCCTGGTTGCTTTCCTTCTCCATACCAGGACTATATGCGCCGGACTCTGGCCGTGGTCCAGCCACTCGAAAGTCCATCTGTCTTCCCCTGTGGAGATGGCTATGTCTGCTCGCTCCCTATCCGGATCCCACTTGCCTAGGGCCGCTCTCGCGGAGCGCCGCGCCTTATCGATGGAAGCAAAAGCGAACGATAAACCTGGCATCTCTTCCCCAGCACGCCGGAGAGATAGCGATTTTGGCCCGGTCCTGTCCTGGCGAGTGACATGCAGATTTTCCCGTTCCTCGCAAGTACACACGCCCGAGTCACCCTGCACTATTCTCGTGCGTCCTGCGACGAGTCGGCAGAGGCCGGCGTACGTTGGCTAAACGTGGACCATCAAGCGTTGAACGTGCGTCGGTGTGCTCACGGCTGCTCACGGACCTTGGGCGGACCTCGGGAGTGATGCGTGACGTGACGGGAGCGCGACGGTCACGCCAAGAGGAAGGCGGACCGGCGGAAGGTTGAGCGTGTTCTTCATCCACGATACCCGCCGACTGACTCCACGTCTGCCTCACACTCCTTCAGCTCCTTTTCTTCTCCACCCGCGCCCGGGCATGTCGCTCTGACGTCCATACCAAGGCCGAGACCGTCCCCGCAACCAACCAACCCACCTCGACATCGCCGACTCCTGACTCTCGCGCCAGATAATACTCTTGCCCCTCACCAGCTTTGTCATATTCAGTTGTCTGTACCCTACGCATTTGGTTATCCGCACCGCAGCCACAGGAGCTGCGCTGCTCGCGGAGTGCTCGTTTTGCAGTTGCCGCCACGACGTCTGTACACTCCTTCGCAACCTCTTCGCGTCTGGGGAGCACGCCTCGCGACCGCTCCGCGCCGGAAGAAAACACCCTCAGTAGCCCGCACCTGCGCATCCAAGCATGATCGAGAGTTGGAGCGGTTACCTCAGTCCCTCGTCTTCCGCCAGCTCCTCCACGCGGTCGTCGCACCTCAGCGTCCTCACCTCCTCGACGACCTCGTCCTCTGTACACTCCCCGCTTCCCTCACCCTCTGTATCAACCCACTCGATCGGAAGCAAGACACATGCCTTCTTCGCCTCACCATTTTCGGATCCCATCCCACTTCCTCCCCCCAATCCCCCAAAACGCTCCGGGTCCGTCAAGTCTGACGGCTCAGCCGAATCTAGCTTCAGCTCTACCTCAGGTGCGCAACCACAGGACAACGCCGTAGAGGATACCCCACGCATCGAGCAGCGTGCCCCCGCGCGCTCGCTGAATGCTAATTTCTTCGGGCCGTCGACCCTCCCGACACCACCTCCCAGTGTCCGCTCCTTCCCATCAAGCGCCTCGAGCTCGCGGGAGAGCTCGCCGTCGGCGCTGAACAACAAGCTTCCCCCGCTCGCACGGCTCTTCCCCTCCCGCGCACGATTCAACACAATAGACGGCGCGCTGTCGCACGAGGGCTCCCCCAGACGGCGCGAGTTCCTCCATCTAGAAGTAGACACGCCGTCGCGTGGAATCCCCGGCGCGTACCCGCATATATACGAGCATGCGCCCTCCTCCGCCGACGTTGACGCCTCGCTGCTCCCCGCGCGCGAGGACCAGCCCGCCGAGTTCACCTCGGGCCTGCCCACCCCTGTCGCCGCCGAGCGCGAGGCGCCCTCGTACGTCCCCGCGCCGCCCGTGCCGCCCCTCCCCGACGCGGGCCCGCCACCGATGGCCGGCTCCGTGAGCGACCCGACGCGCGGCGCGGCGCTCGAGCCGGGCACGGTCATCGGGAGCACGTCGCTGACGCTCGCGCTCGTGCGGCCGCTCGGGCAGGGCGCGTTCAGCAGCGTGTGGCTCGCGCGCGACGTCGCGGGGCAGGTCGGCGCGCTCGAGCTGACGCGCCGGAGTAGCTTGCTGCGCAGCAAGAGCGGGAAGCGCGGACGCCTTGCGCGCGTGGACGGCACGAAGCCGAGGAGGTCCGCGCTGTCGGGGCAGCGGGTCCCGGCGGAGAGGAGGGAGAGGGCGGGCGGGGGCGAACATGAGAAGGAGAAGGAGCGCGCGCGGAAGACGGAGCTGAGGGAGGGCGGGCGTATGGTCGCGGTGAAGATGACGGAGCGGGCGCTGTGCGACAAGAATGCGCGGACGCGGGTGAGCTTTGTTAGGGAGGTGGAGGTCCTCCGGGTGCGTCCCTGCTGTTTCCTTGCGAAGCGCCGTCGAGCTGTTGACACTTCGTTCCCTTGGTAGCATATATCGCACCCGTCGATCGTCTCGTATCTGCACTCGTTCAGCACTGCGTCGCACCACTGTCTGGTCCTCGAACATGTATCCGGTGGCGAGCTCTTCGACCTCATCGATTCGACCGAGTCGCATGCATGCCTCGATGAGCCGCTTCTTCGGCGGATGTTTGGCGAGCTTTGCAAGGCCGTTGGTTGGATGCACGGAGTGGGGCTCGTTCATCGCGACATCAAGCTCGAGAGTGCGTTCCGTCTTATTTTATTGAAAACCTATATTAACCTACCCCTCAGACATCCTCCTGACGTGCAATCCCCTACGACAGCCGCTTCCTCACGGACCACTCGTCAAGCTGAGCGACTTTGGTCTTTCCCGCTTCATCGACCCCGCCGCGCCGCTTCTCACGACGCTCTGCGGCTCCGAGTCGTATGCCGCCCCCGAGCTTGTAATGGGCCGCCCATACGACGGACGGGAAACAGACGCGTGGGCCTGCGGCGTTGTCCTTTTCGCGCTGGCTGCGCGCCGCCTGCCATTCGACAAACCCGGCGCACAGGCGCCGAAGCACGAACAGCCAGAGACGCAGGCGGACGCGGCGCGCCGCAGGCTGGAGAACAGGCGCGAGCGCAAGGCGCTGCTTGTGCGCATCGCGAAGGGCGAGTACGAATGGCCGGAGGTGCCCGCGCCCACGTCCGTGGAGGACGAGACGCTGCGGGGCCCAAGCCTTGTGCGCAGCGCGGGCGTGCGCGGGGTCGTCAGCCGGCTGCTCGTGCGGGACCCCGCAAAGCGCGCGAAGATCATCGACCTGTGGGAGGACGAGTGGATGCGCGGCGAGGGCGCGCCGCTCGCGCCCGCGGCCGTCTTTGCGCTCGATGGCGAGAGCGACGGGGACGCGGAGGCGGATCCGGGCGCGGAGGTGCCCGCTCAAAGGCCGTGCGTCCCGGACCAGGAGGTGGAGCATGAGGCGGAGGGCGAGGCGGAGGCGGAGTGCCCGTGTGCGGAGGACGGCGTCCTCGTGGACGGGCACGATATCGGCCCTGGCAGCGTCGCGCGCCAGGAGCATTAGGAGCAGCGTCGTATCGCGCTCGCCGCCGCTGGCGCCCTGCGTGCCAGCGGCGTGTACATATCTCATCCGTCGCCTTCCGTCAAGTCGTGCGGCCGAAAGTAACATATTGCATTATTTCCCTGTTGTTGTTTCAGTAGCAATCCAGACGTGGCATGTCGTGTTCAGTCCTCCTTCTGCCTCGCGTTGCCGATGGGCAGTATCTTACATAGTCTCGTTGTGTCCGTTTATCGTCGTCTGTGTCTTCTGCATGTGGTCGTGGATGCATGTCGTGTTTCGCAATTGGTTGCAGCGATCCAGTGAGTAATATTGTAGTGTCTTAACATATGTTCGTTCGAATATTTGTCCATGTTCTCACGTAGCTAGACTGAATTATTCTCTGCTTGAGCATTTTCGCTCCGTTCATTTATCAAGTGTCCAGTAAATTTTGTCCAGTAATAACTAGAGTTACATCGATGTCACATACATGCACGAGTTGTTATACACACAAGGTTCGCAAGAAAGAAAGTCTGAAAGAGATAAATGTGCCTACCGCCTTTCACGAACATTGAACCAGACAACTCCAATCACGCCCACGGCGAAGCCAGCGATGAAGGCGAACAGTACCAAAACGTCGCGGTAGTAATTATTCACCCCGAAACCGAAGAGCTACAGTGATATTAGCTTTAGTTATTTTCGGACGGTAATGTCACTCGAAAACGTACCGTCTGCATAATGAGGGTTGCCGAGACATCAATCGGGACACCTTCCAGAGAATCCTGGATCATCAAGCCTGAACCCACTTCATTGACTGACAGTGCTTCCAGTGTGTATTTCAGCGGACATAACCACTGCAACCAGCGAAGAACTGGAGGTATGGAGTCGAGGTGCACGAAGAAGCCCGCGTAGGTCATTTGATAGAGGGCGGTGAGTGCGCTCGTCAAGATGGCAATGCCCCCGTTGCGGAACAGACAAGCAAGCAGGAAGTTCTACGTAGATTGTGGTTAGTTCGGTTCGGTGTAGACTATGGAGCGGGGGAACTTACGAAAAGCGTCATCGCCAGGGTATAAAGAACAAGTATAAATAAGAACTTGAAGAAATGTGCTGCATCATGTGCGAGACCTGCCATCCAGTATGTACTGACAACGGAACACCGTCAGCATAGCAAGTTAAAATATATGAATGCGACACTTACATGGATGCCACAATAATGGTCGGAATAATGCGCAAAGGAACGACGTCGAAAATGAAACGCGAGAGCAGCCATGCCGTCGGACTGTCACAACAGGGTTCAGCGAAACAATCGCCCTACCTGGTCAGAAACGTACCTATAGTAAGAGGCGGACCGTTCACGAAGAAAGAGCGGACGAATTTCTACAACGTTGTACAAAGCGCTCAGCGTAGAGAACGCTATAAGCGCGCCCTGCATATTCCTCATGAGCCCCGTGGTGATACGAGAAGCACTAGTCACTCACTAAGAAGAACAGACATCCTACGCGGGATTGGAATCCGGCTATAGTCACACCAGTATGGAAGTACAGTCCACCTAGGATACGCGAAATTGTGTGAACATAATCACCCATCACGGCAGCCAGAGACATACCGCAGAATACCCCAAGTACACACGCTACGGCAACATGTGCAAAGAATAACGACTTGTCTCTGCAATCCCGTGTCAACATCCGACGGATATCGTGCATGGGACCACACTGACCTGCGCAAGATTTTCCACTCTCGACCGGACAAAACCTCTAACTGCGTCAAGAAAGTGGCGGTGTATATCTGACCGAACAGCCGAGTTCTACGCTTTGGCCTCGATGATGAAGTGTTTCTAATCCGACTCATTCCGCTACCATTCACCTCACCCTTCTCCGCGTCGAGCGTGGGCAAGTCCTCGACGGTCTTGTTGGCACGCCCGGCTTCCTGGAAGAGAGCAACCGGAGGATCGCTCGCGACGTCGAGCAGGTAGTCAGCGACGTTGTAGCCGTCCTGGTAGGGTATGCCTCGGGCGGAGAGGTGTGTCGCGGGTGCGAAGCCACCCGGCCCACAGTAAAGGGAACGCCCGTGAGACAGAAGGAGAACTTGGTCAAAGGACTGGTACAGCTGCGAGCTTTGGCGCATAGAATCAGTTCGGATTGTTCGCTCTTCAAAAAAATTAATCCCTACCTTGGTTGGTGTATGGAAGCAATCACAGCAGTCGGATTCTCCGGATCATGTGCAAGAGCATGCAGCACGCCGGCAACTTTTGCAGCAGACACAGAGTCCAGACCCGAGGTGGGCTCGTCCAGTATGAGCACATCCGGCTGCGCAACAAGCTCTAGCCCGATGCTAACTCGGCGCATCTCACCTCCACTGATCCCGCGCTTCTCCCCGTCACCAATGCGGACATCACGTATCCGAGCAATGCCGAGCCGCTCGAGCACGTCGTCCACACGCGCACGCTTCTCAGAATCGGAGACGCTCTCAGGAAGTCGTAGCCGTGCGGCGAAGAGTAGAGCCTCGTGCACCGTGAGAGTAGGCGGGAGAACGTCTTGTTGAGGTACGAAACCGATGCGAGGAGCTCGGGATAGGGACACGCCCGAGTCAGATGATGAAGGGAAGGAGACGTTGCCGACGGTTTCGCCTGATTTCCGTTTGCCAGCTAGAATTTCGATGAGTGTCGTCTTCCCGGCACCTGCAATGTCATTGAGCGCCGTATATGAGCGGAAAGGTAGCTGATACATACCACTGGGTCCCAATACTGCCATAATCTGACCAGGCGCGACATGTCCGTTGACCGAATCCAGCACAACCTGGTAGTTATTGAGATCGCTTTTCGCACGTCTTTTCCGCAGGGACCCGCCGAACCAAATGCTCTCTGTGTTTGGGACAAAGTAACTGACGTCTGCCCAATCAATAGCTACACCACCGCTACGTTCGGCTGTGCTTAGGGGTAGTCGTCGAGCTCGTCTCTGCCTCCACCAACCGAGGGCTAATAGCAACAGCGCCAGGCCAATCAAGCCACCCACGACCGCCAGCCCGGCAATTACTCCTCCGCTCAGCTCCTTGCTGCGAGTCGGCCCCGAGCTGGAAGAGCTAGTGGAGTTACCGGAAAGGGTGTCGATCGTATTCTGGGTCACACACTCCCCGAACGAGCAGCCGTTGAGCGTGAGCCCGCCTGAGCCGAACACACCGTTGATGGCGCTCTGCTGGAAGGCGCATGTCGCGGTGTTGTTCGCGCTGGATGGGGCTTGGCATGCAATGCCGAGCGTCCCACTAAGCTTGTTGATGATGCCTGTGAGATCGTTCGCAGGTATGGCGCCGCAAAACGTGGAATTCTTGATGCAGGTGCACATCAGATTTTGGCACGACCAGTTCGAGCTGCCGTCGCCATCCCCGAGGTCCTGTGTGCAGGAGTCCGCTGTGCAGTAGAACTGCTCCACGCCGTTGTAGAAGAGCTGCGCATATACGGAACCGGAGGTACCAAAACCGGTGACATTTGGTAGAGGCGTCAGGGAAGGATTCAGATTACGCAAGATATTGAGGGAGGCCGAGCCGGGGAATAGAACTGCCAGTGTAGGGTTCTGCTGCAATGAGCATGTACTAGCGAAGAGCAACGCGTCTGTACTTACAACCACTGAACAGCTCATCTGGCTAGCAGAATATACTTTTGGTGCAACATTGCAAACCAAGGTATCATTCTGCCCCACGTTAGATCCATCCAGGCCGCTTGTTGGATTCAGTGTTACGCCAGAACTTGAGAGTCCCGACTGACATGCACTTGCGGATTGGCAAACGTTGCAGGCCGTTCCAGTCCACCCGTTCTCACAAGAGCAGCCTGAGATATTGGCGAAAGGGGATCCTGACGGCAGAGGGGCCAGCGAACGAGATGCGCCCTGGAAGATGTTGCCGCCGCAGGCTGGTTGTGAGCAGTTGGACCCTCCAAAGCCAGGCGGACACTCGCAGGACGTCCCGTTCACGATCCCGTAGTTCGAGCAGGAGCCGGACGAGGCCATGGCGACGTGGGGAACACGTCGAGACAGAGACCAGTCTAAATCCGCTGAGGAGACATCGTGCAGTTCACACAAGGTTTACATTTCAATTTGAGCTCCTGTCCGAGGCGCCTGCATACATCCGCGCGGAAAGTCAAAAGTGACACTTACAAGCATAGCAAACGGGCTACTAGAGACATTGTCGGACTTTGAAGAGGCTTCTAAGCTCGTTAGTACGCACATCAATGCGCTTGAAAAGACCATTGAAGAAAGTAATAAAGCCGAATCTAAGGCAAACCTTGAATGCGGACAATTATACTTAAGGCTCCCTGTGGCTGCAGGACCAGCCACCGCTTGATTGACTCGCTCTAACTGCTGAACTGCGTTCGATGTCAGACGATGAAGATATCCCAAGCGACTACTATGATTCCGACGACGCCATCCTGAATGTAAGTCGAGAACCTCCTGAACACCGGCAAATTCATTCCGCCTAGTAGTCTCAGTGCTCAATTTGCAATCTCTCAGGACGACGACTCCGACTTCGGAACTCCCATAGAGAAGGACAAAGGCAAAGAAGAGAGACGAGGCGTGCAATACGAAAGCTTCTCCGCATCGAAGCTGCATGATACCTTGGGGGAAGACCTCCGGAACGTTGCGAGTATCGTGGGCTTAGAGGTCTGTCGTACTCATGTCAACAATCGTCGTGCTGCTTCTTGTCCCTAAACTCTGTTTCGCTCACGAACGCCCTGCGACATATGCACGCACAGACTCCGATTGTGTCCATCCTGCTGCAGCACTTTCGATGGAACCGCGACCGCCTCATCGAGAAGTACATGGATTCCCCGTCCAGGGTCCTGCAAGACGCCGGCGAGCCGCCAAACGCCAGCCCGCCGTCTTCTCCGGTCGTGCGCCCGAATAAGAGGGCGCGCAGGGCCGAGGACGAGTTCATCTGCGAGATCTGCTGCGACACGGACCCGGACGCCGTCTTCCGCCTGCGCTGCGGCCACGCATTCTGCAAGGTCTGCTGGCAGACCTACGTGGTCGGGAAGATCAAGAGCGAGGGGCAGTGCTTCTTCCGGTGCATGCAGGAGGGCTGCCAGACGGCTGTGGACGAGCCGACGATTGAGCAGCTCGTCGACGAGGCGTGCTTTGCACGGTTCGTGCTCTCGTGAGAAATATCACCGCGAGTCGACTGAGCAGTGCCACAGATATCGTGAACTGCTGCTGCAGTCATATGTGTCTGCGCAGCCCCGTCTGCGCTTCTGTCCACACCCATCCTGTACGGAGACGGTCTCGTGCTCCGGATCCGCCCTCACGGAGGTGCCGACTGTGCAATGCGGCGAGGGACACGCCTTCTGCTTCGGATGCGGTCTCGATGCAGACCACCGTCCGCTCATCTGCAAGCTTGCCTCGAAGTGGATGAGCAGTGCACGTGACGATGCCGGCACTGCTCAGTGGATCAAGGCCAACACGCGAACGTGTCCGCGCTGCCAGAACAACATCGAGAAGAGCGGTGGCTGCAAGTGAGTGTGCTGTCTCTTCTCTGCAGAGCGTCTGCTCAGATCACACGGCCAGCCGTATCCTCTGCCGCCAATGCAAGTACCAGTTCTGCTGGCTGTGCATGAGGAACTGGGACGTCCATGGTTACAATAATGCCGTTTGCAACGTATGGAAGGAACCCGACCCGGACGAGGACATGACGACGGCCAAGGCCAACCTCGAGCGTTGGCTGTTCTACTTCGATCGCTTCAACAACCATGAGCTCTCCACGCGTTTAGACAAGGAGCTCTGTGAGCGCGCGGCGGAGAAGATGGATGAGATCCTCAAGACCCAGCAGATGTCGTGGATTGAGGTTCGCATGCACAATGCCATGTCTGCACACCGTATACTGATCATCGAATTCCTATTCTAGGCCAAGTTCATGGAGAACGCGGTTGACGAGTTGACCAAGTGCCGAGCAACCCTGAAGTGGACATACGCCATGGCTTACTTCCTCGTCCCTGGCAATCAGAAGCACATTTTCGAGGATATTCAGGCGTGAGTGCATCTACTGGCACTCATGTGCAGTAACTCACGGATATCCCTGGACAGTGATCTCGAGAAAGCCGTTGAGGAATTATCGCAGCTTCTCGAGGAACCCGTAGAGGAAGATACCGTCAAGATCCTCCGTCAACGCATGATGGACAAGACTGTAAGTCATTCAAACACCAAGCATTTCGCACTCGAATTGATAACTTCGCATAGGTCTACGTCCGAGCGAGACACGAAGTTGTCTTGCACGATACCGCGGACGGCCTGGCTGAGGGTCGCTGGGAGTGGACCATACCTATCGAATGAACACGCTATCCGTGGATCCAGCAACTAACATTCCATACGCACACCGTGATGAAGGGACTTGAGTTGGGAGTGTCAATAACAATGTCCGTGTTGTACAAATTACTCTAGTGATATACTTGTTGGGACAGCAGCATCCGGGCCGGTGGCATCGCCCGCTTTGACGGAAAGCGGTCAGATCTTGAAGCCGTAGCCCCGCATGCAGGCGATGTGCTTCTGCACAAGCTCCTTGCACTTCTCGTCCGCCTCCGCGGAGTCGTGGCGCAGGAAGCAGTCGTCCCGCGCAGACTTGGTCTCCGGACACGCGCAGCATCTGCAAAGTCACAAAAAGGGGAGAAATAGAGAATGATGAGCGACGGGATGTATGAGGAGTTCCAGAGGGACGCACGGCTTGAGCCCCTTAGGGTTGAGCGGGTTCATCTTGGGGTCGGTCGGGTCATACGGCTTCGTCTCGGCAGGAGTCGACGACCCTCCCCACCACGACTTGACCTGGCAAGCAAAATTGAGCATCAGCGTTTGATAGATCTTGAGAGTCTTGAGAGCACACACGGTTTCAAACATGGCAGCACTCGTCAACCGAATCCGCAGACCACGACAGAGATGACAGAGACAGAATTTGGCCGAGAGCCCGACTGCTGATTTACTAAACCGGCGCCAGAAACCGGATTCAGGGTTAGGGGCTTTCCTTACGTCAGCCCATAAGACGCCTTGATCGGCGACTTCTTTTTCGAGCCGTGAAATCCAACCTCGCCAAGCCTTTGTCCAGTGTTCACGTCGATATCCTTATGGTTTCCATCTTGATTATTCTTGACGTGGATAAAACTCCTAAGCACTCATGCATGAGCAGCCACCAGCATAATATTGTGACGTATGACTCCTTCGCGTCTTCAATCCGGTGTGGCTGCACCTGGTTGCCTTAGTGGTTCGCGGTAATCCGGCAGTCGACGACAACACGAGACGGCGAGAACGCGCTACGAAAACATCGCCAGACGTATCAGAAACATCACTGACAGCGAGTCTGATGACAGCCGGTGCATTGTGAGACATCCGAAAGTGGTGTTTAGGTGAAGCTCCTTGGACGAAGCACAGAAGACAGTCTTCCAGCCTCCCAAGACGCGCCGCAGATATTGCATTACGATAAAGAACGCGGATCCATACGGACCTACGGGCTCCCGGTCTCCGAGAGCTCTCGTTCGGGATCCGCGACGCAGACCGGACCCGCGCCCTCCCGCCCTGAGCAGACGCCCCGGACCACGTCGTGCGTTCGCCGTTATCTCCTCCTTGCGTGCGTGCGGCGAGGCACACGACCCAGACCCAGCGTTGTCGGAGGCACCTTGACTGACGGGATCTCGGACTCGCCACGCTCCCGGGTTTACAGGAGGCCGCGGAGCCTGAACTTGAGCCTGCGCGTTTCTACACCCGTGCGTCCTTCGCTGTTCTCGCGGCAGCGCTTTCCCCAGACCCAGATATGCGCCTGTGAGCTAGCGAGGGCGCGAAGGGCCACGTGTATGTGGTTGTGGCCCTTCATGAATGCGGGAGAGGTGGCGCAGGCCGCCGTGTGCTGCCCAACTCGCCTTGCAGATTAGAATTGCACATGTTTCGTGCACGATGGAGGTCGTGGCCCGGCCGTGTGCGCCGGCCAGGGATACCGCGTACCGACTCGCCTAGAACGAGCGGACCACGTCGCCCGCCTCCATAACCGCACTCACAAGCTCCTGCCCGGGTCGAATCGAGGAGACCATGACCGTGAATGCAATAAGATATCGTACAAATGCGTGGGCAGGGTAGCGCGTGCTACAGGTACAGAACAAGTATTCCAAGTACTACACGACGGTATGGATAGTGTACACAGTGCAGCAAGAAGAGCGAACCGGAAGCAGACGCATGCAGTGCGTGCAAAAAGTCCGTGAGGGTCCCTGGTGGAGAAAACAGAGGCGGGCCAGCGTGCGCGGGGCGCCGCGTACGGGTAAATCGTTGCGCATTGCTTTTGGCGGGTAACGAGCGCAGCTCAAAAGTCCAGCGCCTCTTTGAACTTCGTCCCGTTCTCGAACTTGCGCATCGCGCGCACGCCGCCCGCGGCGGCCGTGCCGTGCGCGCGCACCGCGAACATGCGCTCGTCCGCCGCGCCCGACGCGAACGGGTCCGCGTCCACGGGCGTCGCGGGCGGTATGTGTGTGTCCGCGGGGGAGAGCGGCGAGCCGGAGGACAGCGGCGAGTCGGTGCGGGCGAGGATGTGTGCGTCCGGCGGGGGCGGGGGCGGCGAGGGGACGTACCGCGCGGAGAACGGCGCGGCGTAGAGCGGCGCGGGGGCCGCGGCGAGCTCGGCCTCGACCGAGTCCTGGCTCGCGCTCGCGGCGAGATGTGGGGGCGCGCGTGCGCCGCGCGCGAGGACGAAGGACGGGGCGCGCTCGCGCGTCGGCTCGTCTGCGTCGTCTGCGTCCCACGCGTCCGCGTCCGCGCGGACCCACCCGTCGGGCCTGCGCCCAAAGAGCCGTGCGAGGCGGCCGCGCATGCCGTGTGGTTTCGGGCGCTCGCGTGCGCGTGTGCGCTCGATGGCGAGGGGGCGGCGGAAGAGGGGGAGGCGGGGGAGCGGCTGCTTGCGCGCGAGGAGGACGGCGGCGAGGGAGGCGAGGAGGATGATGGCGGAGAGGGCGACGACGAGGGCGACGAAGCCCGCGGGGGAGCCGTTGATCTCGGGGAGGCTCGGGGCGCGGCGCTGTGCGGGGTCAGCAGGGCGGGGTGCGCGGGGCGGGGAGGCGCACCTGCAGAGCGGCCAGGGCGTCCTGGCGGGTATCCGGCGGGGCTGGGCGGGCGAGGAGACTCGCTGGGGGGTATGTCTCGCGGGGGGAGGGCAGGTGCGGCGGCATGCTGGCGGCGGGCAATAAGAGGGGCGGAGCTGGAGGGCTGATCCTAGATCCGTGCGCGCTCTGCAAGTTGGGTCACGCCGGCGCGGGGTCCGCAGAAGCTGCCAGACAGGGGAGCTTCGGACGGTGCAGCAGAGGCGGAGTGGGCGCGCTCGCACGACGTGCAGAGTGTCAGGAGTGTCACTCCGGGTGTCTCACGTCCGCGGTCCTGCGCTGCTCGGGCCTCGTTTGAATGGCAGACGTTGGCGGCGGGCGAAGAGGGCACTGGCGCAGAGGGAGGCAGCGGAGGACAGACAAGCAGCGGCCAGCGGGGAGCCCCTCGACGAGAACGTGCATCTTGCTCCACGGGCCAACGCCACGAGCCGCGCACACAACCAGCGCATGTCTCAGCCACCGAGCTTTCGTACTTACGTAAGCCGCACCACCCGCGGTAGTTTGAACTTGAGCGAGCTGCCAAGACTGCCCCGGCATGAAACCCATTCTGCTGTGGATTCGTCCGAGTATGGATGAACAGCGCTGTGGGCCTCTGGATTTACGTCTGCCACTCCCCCGCTCACACGAGAGGCGTCCCGTCATCTTCGAGGGGTCCTGATGCGCAGTCACGAGTCGAAGGAGCATATCCGGACAGGACCACGGTGCCAAATTGGCACTGAGGCCTTCTCGCGTTCGTTCACCGGGGGGAACCAGCACCGGGCTGCATAGCAAGAAGGCGGCCCTCACGATCCCCATCACGGAAATGCGTCGCGATGTAGAAACGATGCTTGAACGTTAATTCCCAATATGCGGGTGCGCTGTGGGTTCACTGGCACCCATGCTGTCATGCAGAATGCAAATGCAGCGCGGGCTTGGTGCCCCGGGCCTGCGGTATGCTGTATCTTATCGCTCAACGGGTGGGCACTCGGAGCTGGGTCCATCTCTGCACATCACGATCGTGCGTTCTCCATACTTGTTCATCCACGACCGAAAGTGGAACCGGGGGGTCTCGTATGTTGTACAGACTCCACTGGCTCCACAAATAACTTTGCGGAGATGAAGCGCGTCGCTCGGCAGCGATACCGTTGCCAGCCCGCAGAGTAATTTGCACAAGCGTTGAACGGCAACCAGCCGTGTGACAGTCAGCCATGTTTTCTAGCACGAGCAACCAAAGCTCAGGAGGCGGTGGTGTCTGCGACTCGACTGACAGTGCACCTCGTGAGCAGCGTATAAACCTCTGCGAGAAAATGACGAAGAGATATGTAAGTTGCCGAGCTGAACACCCCAGATCGTCCCATCTGGAACTTGACGGGAAAGACGTGATGCAGACACCTGAATATATCATTGTTAATTATAGACCATTATTGCCTCTAAGGGATTTCTATGATGATGTGCTGGACATGACTTCGATATGGCAGATTTCTCGCATCTGAGACATCACATGTACGCAATAGCATGAACAGCACGCTGACATTGCGGATGACAAATACCATCTGCGTCTATGCAAATTGTCCGAGACCCCCACAGACAAATGTTCATTCAAAACCCTTCAGAAACAACCAAATCAGGATCCCGCCCAGCCAGCCGCGCATACCGTGCGTTCTCGGCACGGAAGACTCACCATTCGGCGCGAAGCCCATCTGCTGGTTTCCGACGTCCCATACGGTGTAGTAATGCTTGAACAGGCTGCCGCCGACAAGGCTCAGCCCGTCAAACGCGTTCACCAGCGTCTGACAAACAGATGTGTTGCTTGTGAACGGACCAACGTTCAGCTCACTCGACGGGATCGTCAGGTCAAAAGGCTGGCCGGATGTGGAGGTGAAGGTGACGCTGATGGTAGCGTCCAGCCCTTCGATCTCTGAGCAGGGGATGCCGTATGCGCCTGGCTCAGCGGCGAAAGGCTTGATGTTCGGCGAGATCATGGCATAAATCGCCTACAATTCAACGAATGCATGCTCAGCATTGAACCGTACTCAACGAGGACATACGCACTTCGGTTGTGTTGGTATCGAAAAGGACGTTACTGGTCCCGCTGTCAAAGATGACCTCGCGCTCCTGTGTAAGTATGTGGTTCGTCTTGCCGTTGACCGTTATCTTCGGAGAAGCAAGCTCCCACGATCCCTCGGCGTCACGGGGTAGCTTTGCATAGGTGAGCGGGCCTGAATCCAGTTGAATGCTTTATTTAACAAGACTGTATGCAAGTGAGACTACCTTGGAACTTGCTTTCATCGATCCCACCAATAGTTAGCTCTGCATTGCCGACTGCTTTGGGCGTGATGAAGAAACTGAAGAGTGCTGATATCCCAGTTAGTCCTGCCGGCGGACAAGTCAAGATGATACTGACCTGGAAGACCCTGTTCGACCAGTGCACCAAAGAAGCCTTCCAGGCTGGCAGACATGCCTGCCAAATAAATGAGCACAAGTATTGCCGTAACACACTCCAAGTTCACTCACCTTGTATTCCGCTGTACGGATCAGTCAAGAACTTCTCCGTTTCATTAATGATCGTGAAGATTTGCTGGTTCGGTAAAGTGTGGCCGCCGATCGTCAACGTGTCCGTGCCATTAAGCAGTGTGAGCTCGTACTCCTCCGGAGATAGGACGGGGTCGACCCCACCGCCGGTCGCGAACTGCAGGGTGACCGTGGCGTTGCCAGCGACATAGGTCGAGCTTGCAGATACGTCGAATGCAGTCTGGTTACCGCACGGTGCCCCGCATTGTGTACTGACGAACTCAAGTGTCTCACTGCCGGTGTCGAATACGACAGGGATGGGCTGCGGAGGGGTCCCAACTGCATTACATTGTCGTCAGTCGCGTGCTCACCCCTGCGCGACGCGAAATCTTACCCGAGATGTTCCCGAACCATCTTCACCAAATGACTTAATATCGCCTGACATTCTACTTGCGAGACACAAACTCACTGCAGGTCCGTCCCGAGGAAGAAATCGGTCAGCGGGACATTGAACGGTTTGAGCGCCCTCTTCCGCAGTCCGGGGACATAGCGACCATTGCGAGGGACTCTCCGCGACGTCAAGGAGATTGCGCGCGGGCTGGAGGCCGCGACCGGCATCCCCTCCGCACCCGTCGCCGCCACGGACAGCAGCGCCAACGCAAGCACAAGAACCGACCACATCCTGATGTGTCGGGGAGCGAGAGGGGGATGGCACGGGGAGCACGGTCGTCAGCACACGCTATATACGAAATCCTGGCAGGCAATGGCATGCGAACCCTGTTGTGTCACCGCACGCTCTTCTGGCCTTCCTCGACACGTCCACGCGACCGCGTCGGGTGGGTCGGCACTGAGGGAACCGGGCACCCATCACTACCTCCGCGCCAGGATTTACCCCATAGGGCGGGGAAGCGTATGATCTCCATGCGTTGTGGCCCGTGCGGGGTCGTGCTATGTACCTCTGGTGCGGAGGCAGGTGTGAGATGCAGTAAACCCGAGGTCGTACCGCGAGGCATCCCGCTGCGTTGGTTTCAGGCCGGGGCCGAAAGTGTGGACATCAAGTTTTGGGCTGCATCAGCGGCGCCGGCAGGATTGAAACCGGGGGCGAGCAGGGGTCACAAGTGGCTTGGTGAGTCGAAGCATGATGAATCGGAAGAGGTGGTCTCATCATTTGGGGCGGCTGCGGGCCTCTGTTCGCCTATTCGCTCGTAAGTGTCCATGCAGCGCTATGATTTGACAAACGCGTTGACGAGAGATGTAAAGGCTGAACAAGAAGGCGTGCAGACTCAGGCCAACATCGGCGGACTGGACGAACTAGCGATGCCGTCAGGCGCCAAGGACAAGTACCATCATGCACTGCTCGCGCTAGTCAGCTCCGGGACTGCAGGAAAAGCATGCAGGTTCAGTAAACTGCAATGACCAGCGCAAACGTCAGACACTTTGGATTGTCTCGCCACACACGCACGGCGACTGAGACTAGAGCTCAGACGAACACAAGTTGGTCAGGAGGGCATAACGCGGCCAAAAAGATGCATAAGTTATGTGTGTGATGCGATACAATCTCTAGGTATGCAATCTATGACATGCAATCTATGTGGTATATGCGATTTTGACCTCATACGCGGCGTTCAGTCGTAGTTGACCAGATCCTGTTTGAGAACGTAGCGGTATCGTGCCTTGCCGTTCTTGACGCCCTCGACAGCCTCCTTCGCCCTGCTCATCGGGAGCTCCTCGATCCACGGTTTGATGCCCTTCTCCGCCGCGAGCTGGAGCATCTCGGTCGCTTCGGCCTTCGAACCGACGTGCGTGCCGCCGATGTAGCAGCCGTTCCTGGTGACGTCGAACGCGTGCAGCGGCGGCAGGGTGTTGTCTGCGTCGGGCAGACCGGCGCAGATGAACTTGCCGTGCGCAGAGAGCATCGACAAGTACATCTTCATCGGCCGCTCGGGGCTGAAGTAGTCGATCGTAGAGATGATGATGTCAAGTTCGAGCTCCAGCGGCTTGTAGAATTCCTGAGGACATCGCTGGTGAGCGAAAGCTGGACCGTAAAGGGTCAAAGAATACTTACGGGGTCTACCGTGTCGATGATGTAGTCCGCACCCATCGTCCGAATATCACTTTCCTTCTTCGTGCCACGAGTGAACGCGTAGACGGTCGCGCCCATCGCCTTTGCGAAGAGAACGGCATAATGGCCAAGACCGCCGATGCCGATAACACCGACGTTTTTGCCAGGGCCGCAGCCGTTGACCTTCAGAGGCGAGAAGACGGTAAGGCCGGCGCACATCATTGACGCAGCGTCGCGAAGCTCGAGGCCATCAGGGACCTTGAATACGAACTGCTCGTGCGCACGGATGCCGGTCGAGTATCCGCCCTGGGTCATGAGGCCGTCAGGATAGAACCCGTTCTGTGCGACACCGGTCAGGTGCCGTCAAGCTGAAGACGCACGGAAACACTTACATAGGTATCGATCTTCTTCGGGCAGTAGTTCTCGTCGCCGTTCCTGCACGACCGACACTCGCCGCACGAACCAATCTGGGCGCCGACGCCGACGTTGTCGCCGGGCTTGAACTCGCTGACCGCCTCGCCGACGCGTGTGACCTTTCCAACAATCTCGTGGCCGACGACCAGCGGCAGCTCTGAGAGGGTGCCCCAGCCGCCAGTCAGGGTGTGGATATCAGAGCCGCAGACACCGCAGTGCGTGATCGCGATCTCGACGTCGTGGGGCCCGAAGGTCTTGGGCGTGATAGGGACGACTTGCAGGTCGCTCCATTTTGCGGGATCGGCAGCTATTGAAACATAGTGAGTCTCGTTCTGCAAGTGAACATTATATAGAGATATGATCACAAGTCAGAGCGTAGCCCTTGAACTCAATCTCAGGGATAGCAGACATGTTTTTTGGCGTGAGAGGTATGGGGTCAGGGATGAGTATAAAGAATGAATCCCCCGAGGAATTTACGTCGTGCTAAATTGTCTATCCTGGTTGGACAGATGTTTATATATTCTGAGGTCGTTCTGTATCGGAGGCATGTACTCATTTACCCCGAGAGATAGCCATGAGGTGTTCCGTGGTTCCGTCATGAACCGTCATGAAGCGGCTGGACTTTTCCCGAATCTTCCCTGCTTAGTGAGCCTCTGTGTCTGTCAGCATGCAAAAATTTGCTTGCCGTTTCTTGGCCACATAGCCGGCGGCAGGACATTAGCGCACACGACGACTGCTTTGTGGATTCGATTCTGACGAGCGGGCCGTCGGATGTAGCTGGATTGCTATGCCAACCTTTAAGCCAGTGTCGAGGAATAACAGCGAGTGTCGAGCTGTGTCGAGGTCGACAGATCGAGCTCGAAATTCATTGTACAGGACAAATTGGTCACCACAAAGTCAAATTGCTACTTCCCGCCATATTTACTTTAGGTAACTTTCCGATAAGTGCCAGCGGCACTCACCGGCATTCCGGGCGGCGCCTCGCCTCGGGTTCACTCTTAGCCTGAGACCGCCGTCCCTGGTCGCCCCAGGTCGCCCATCGTCGATCGCTATGCGATCTTGCCCGGTTCCAAGTCACCCCCCATCATCCCGGAGATTGACGAGGTCGATGGCTGCAGTCAAAGGACATGTCAGTAACGGGCCTCCGCATACTACATGATCTGAATATGGACATCTTGAGGCGGTCATGTCACCTGTGTTCTGTTTTGCGAACTCTTTGCGTCGAGCGGCAGGTTTTGAGAAGCGGTAACCCATATCATATCTAGAGTGAGGCGAGGATATGGACGTACATCTATCATGCGCCAGGTATCTAATGAAGCGAACTAGAAAGTATGTAGATTACAGTCTAGGAGGATGCAGAATTTTATGAAAGGCCCCAAAGCTTACTCATAGTCCACAAGGTCCTGCTTCAGGACATAGCGGTACCGCGCTTTCCCATTCTTGATGCCTTCGACCGCATCCTTCGCCTTGCTCATCGGGAGTTCCTCCACCCAAGGCTTGATCCCCTTCTCCGCGGCCAACTTGAGCATCTCCTCTGCCTCCCGTTTCGAGCCCATGTGCGTGCCGCCGATGTAACAGCCATTCATGGTGACATCGAATGCGTGGATGGGTGGCAGGGTGTTGTCTGCGTCCGGGAGGCCGCAAGTGACGAACTTGCCGTGCACGAACAGCATGGAGAGGTACATCTTCAGCGGCCGGTCCGGGCTGAAGTAGTCAATCGTCGAGATGATGATGTCGAGCTCGCCCTGAAGCGGCTTGTAGAAGTCCTATTTATCAAAGAAAGTAGGTGGGTGACCGGCCTAAGCAAAGACATGCCAAAAGACTTACGGGGTCCTCAGTGTTGATGACGTAGTCCGCACCCATCCTGCGGCTGTCCTCCGCTTTCCCCGTTCCGCGTGTGAACGCATACACGGTCGCACCCATTGCTTTGGCAAAGAGAATGGCGTAGTGGCCCAGACCGCCAATGCCAATGACGCCGACATTCTTGCCCGGACCACAGCCGTTGACCTTGAGCGGAGAGAAGACCGTAACTCCAGCGCACATCATCGAGGCGGCATCGCGACGGGACAGACCGTCAGGGATCTTGAACACGAATTGCTCATGTGCACGGATGCCAGTCGCATACCCTCCCTGGGTCTCGACACCGTCGGGGTAAAAATCGTTCTGCGCAATCATTATCAGCGCCGGGACCCGGGGGGACAGTCAAGCGACACACGTACGTAGGTATGAATCATCTTCGGGCAGTAGTTCTCGTCGCCGTTCTTGCACGCTCGGCATTCGCCGCACGAGCCGATTTGCGCGCCGACGCCTACGTTGTCTCCGACCTTGAATTCTTCGACAGCCTCGCCAACCCGGGTCACCTTTCCGGCAATCTCGTGGCCGACGACAAGCGGCAGCTTCGAGAGCGTGCCCCACCCGCCAGTGAGAGTGTGGATATCGGAGCCGCAGACACCGCAGTGCGTGATTGCGACCTCGACATCGTTAGGGCCGAAATTTTTGGGCTTGATAGGGACGACATGAAGATCGCTCCACTTGGCTGGGTCGGTCGCTGTAAGAAAGGGGTCAGCGAGAGTCTCAGAGGTTAGGAGTTGTTCCAGTACTGACAAGTGAGTGCGTAACCCTTAAATTCAATCTCGCGGGGGATAGGCATGTTGCTCGACGTGCGTTTTACGGAGTATATAGAAAATAGAAGGAGTGAGAGGACGGGGAGAGTGAATACGACGTGTTTTTGTTGGAGCCTCCATGGCGGAACGGCCAGACTTTATATCATTGGAGCAGCCTAGAGGCCGGACCCGGGTATGTTTTTCATTGGTTACGCCCGAAAGACACCGCTCCTATGGTTTGCTGTGTCATACATTCGGCTGGACTTTTCGCCACAACTATTTGCTTAGTGAGTACGCCGGAAAACTGGCGGGCACCAAATTAGGCGTGCAAGATTGTCGCCGTGAGCTGATCAGGACCTGGCCGCTATCGCAGATCGGGCTCGAGTTATGGATAGCATCGCAGATACAGTCGTCAAGATATCGAGTTCGAGGGCCGTAGATACGAATCGAACGGAGTGCGTGAGGTGGTGGCGGTATCCACCGTTTCGAGCGCCGAATTTCCTTTTCTGTCAAATTGACGACGCCGTTGCGATCGACGTTCCCGATTTGGATACTGCACCGCAACAACGAACCTCATCAACGTCAGTGATTTTGACGAATCTTTCCAACTGCACACCTCGCCAGAGCCACCAAATCCTGTCTTACTCACCGAGGCAAATAATCATCGAAATCTACAGACTTGCATTCGTGATCGACGACTTCGTTCCTGAGGGTAGGCTTTAGCAAATAACTGCATGTTATCGTCGGCAGATCAGCTTGTCAGCAACGCCTGCTTCTTACTGCCTGCAACGCCTATGTGGACGACCGGCAGCGGCAGAAGCTGTTAGCCCGTTATAAAGCCAGGGTATTACTTCGCGTTGTGGGCGGCCATAGTTCAGTCACTAGAATCTGACAAGCAGTCCCAACTTAGTGAATCGGTGCCTCGGGCTGAGCAAGACAGCCGATCCCCCTGTATCCTTAGTCCTGTTACCCAATATCATAAAACCTCTGCCTGCGCGGTTCGGACGAGGACAGGATATAGCGGATATCAGGAGGCGCTGACGCAAGCTCGTCGCGCCAACGCCTCCTTACCCTCGGAACCCAGCATTACATCGACCAAGGGACAAGGTCACTGACCCCTTGTATGGCATCATGACTTAGGCTGGTGCAGCAGCCCCAGACCCATACTTGAATGAGTCATAGGGCATGCCGATTCGTTCACTGACAGTATGAAGTTATGCAATGTCGATGTCCAGCATCAGGATGGCAGAGCGCTAGGAAATATGCCACAAGAGTCAAATATTTGGATTGGTTTTGGAAGCGCATTCGTACCGTCGTAGGATGTCTTGATTTGCAGTCAAAGATGGCTTAGTAACCTTGCCAAGCTGATATTTGCATGTCAGGAGCCTGACACATTCAGAAGCTAGTTCACATGGACCCATCGGAGGTGACTGTGATTGCCATGCCAATCTTTGAGCTTAGCAGTGTCGACCAGTGTCATGTCTAAGCTCGAATCGCTAAGTGCCGAGATCCATTACAGACATGGGCCCTACCAATGTCTGATGATGAGGGCGACTGCGACCAGGCGAGATCGCTACGTACGCGATCGCCGATGACCGAGGTGCGACCAGGGACGACGGTCTCAGGCTAAGCGTGAACCCGCGGTGAGCAGTTGCCCAAAGTACCGCTGGCACTCTTCGGGAACTTACCTAAATGGGAGGAGTATTCTGACTTCGTGGCGTCGACGCCACCACTTTGTTCAGGTCTATGATTTTTAGTGCCCGGAGAACAGTTTCACGAACTATATGAAGTCGAACGGCGGGGGTGGAAAATACAGATGCGCATCAATACCTGGGTATCTACAAGCGAACCAGAAAGCGTATAGATTACAGTCCAGGAGGATGCGGAATTTGTGGAAGACCCCAAAGCTTACTCATAGTCCACAAGGCAAGCTGCCATGGTGGTGGAGGCTACTCTAGGCTACTGTATCGGCCGTCACGTTTCAGTTTTTGTGGATTTGACTGCCGCCGCGATCGCTCCCGATTTGGATACTGCGCCGTGATAATGAACTTCGATGTCAATGAATTTGACGGATCTTTCTAATTGCTTATCGCTAGAGTCACTAACTCCTGTCCTGCTCACCAATATGAATAATCGACATCGCAGACTAGAGACTTGAATTCGTAATGGCTGGCTTTAGCAGTTAAGAGTCTCATGTTGTCGTCTTTGGCAGATAACCCTGTTCGCAATGTCTGATTCTTAGTGACTCCAATGCCTCCGTGTACGACCGGAAGCGGTAAATACTGTCACCTCATTATAAAACATTCAAGGTTGCTACTTCGCGTTATGGCCGGCCGTACCTCGCTCATTTAACAAGCGCTGCATCGAGAGTCGGGTTGAGCAAGACAACACCCCCTCTTGTATCCTTCTTTGCTTCACTCAATTGTATAAGCGTCAGATCGCTGCACCCTTGGAGGGAATCAAGACTTAGGCAGGTGCTACAGCCCCGGACCTGTACATAGTCGAGTCATATTACACACCAATTAGTTCAATGACAGTACTGAGGTATGTAATGTCGATGTCAAGCTGCATCGTGGATGTCAAAGCCCCAGGAGATCTCTCACCAGAGGCAAATATATGGCCTGGTCTTGAAAGTGCACTCATACCGTCGTAAGATGTCTTGATTTGCCTTCAAAGATGGCTTAGGAACCTCGACAGGCTGACGTTTGTACGCCAGAAGCCTGGGATATGCAGAAACTACTTCACATGGGAACATTCGCGGGTACTAACGACGCTATCCCAATGCGCATCTACTTCTGCTCATATATCTTGGTTGTCGCTGTGACCCGACTCCCCTCTGACCGCCCATGCTTCGGGATCAAGTGATGGGACTACCTGCGCAGGATGTCCTGCTGGAATGCCTTCTTGATCATGCAGAGGTTTTCTCACCAATTCCTGGAGGGCATCATAGAACGGGGCTTTGAAGTCGATACAACGCAGCACATAGCAGGGTACGGTCAGCTCGCCGATATCGTACTGCCGACGGACGTCCTTGAGCGAACCGAGAACGCGCGTTGAACGCTTAGCGCGCTGGCAGTGCGCTTGCTTGGTCTAAAGAGCTTATACATCACGTTGTGAATGGGCTATGCATTGACTGTATTCGTACCTCTTCGCCCAGAACCATCCATTCGAACAGTCTCATATTGTAATCTGCAAGAAAAGCGGTGGTGTATGTGCCAACATATGACCACTTTTGAAACTGCAGTTCGTAAATGTCTATATTCATCAATGGGACAACGCTGACCATGTTGGGCGAGACTTCTAGAATGAGCTCAAATGCTGGTTGGCGTGTGTGGTCGATCGGGTAAAACCAGTATCCGGATTGTGCAGGCTTGCTTATGCGTACTGGCAGCATACTGGGTGGCCTCGACAAGAAAAAGCATCTGGCAGCTCGACGTTGAGATATAAAGGTATTCGCCAGGGCACAGCTAGAATGTGTGGTGGCATACTAACCAGTGGGACTGCTTGATCTCCTGTGGCTGTCTATAAGAAATCCATTGTAGTTGTAGCGATGTGAGCATACTGCATGCCTCCGGAAATATTGTTCATGATCAGCGAGGGTGACGAGAACAATAGCGATGCAGGTTTGGATTCTGGAACCACCACCACTGTCGGTTCGCCGAACGTTTGTAAGATCTTCGCAATCCTCATACAGTGCATTTCTGCCGTGAGAGCAGCGAGCTGATTCTGGAAGCGAGCTATCTGAGGGACATGAAGTTCACCGACAGCTAAAGCGTAGGTTGCATCGATTTGAACACACCTGTTCGGAAAACTTGACACGCTCATTCTGAACATCGCTTAAGTTCATGCTAAGTTCCGCATTGGCCTTCTCGAGTTGTATAGCTCTCTCAGTTAGTATGCTCATCCGTGCGTACTGTGCCATGAGCTCGTGCAGCTATGCATCTCCCTCTTTGCGTCTGCTCGCTTCGTGCTGAAATGCGAGTGCAAGTCCCGTCAGTCTCTCTTGAAATGCGCTCGTCCTTGCACCCTGATTTCTGGCTTGCTAACGAGGCACATAGTTACGTGGTTACGATGACCCGCGAAAGCGCCGTTGGACTCACCTTCAGCTGCTCAAGCTCCCTCTTCACCTCACAGTACTTCTGACTCCAGAATTCTACCAGTTCCGCCGCCTGCAAAGAGTCGATGGGGATCGTTGCGGACATGATCGATGGTCATGAGGAGACTGCCTCTGCTAGGTTTTTCGCCTCTTATTCGCATCTGCTTCCTCTAATCCTCTAGCGTGGTAAAACTATGGACATCGAAATGCCTTTCTTGCTGATGGGGTCAGAACGCCGGTGCCGCACCGAGAGCCTGTGAATTGAAAACGTGACATCACGTAAGGGCGCACAAGTGCCCGTTTCGGGCCTGGTATGCAACAATCAAACTTCCACCACGAAGCTGCAAAGTACGCACCAACACGTACGGAGCAGTCGGTAATGTCTGCGACAGCCTCGTCGAAGATGCCTACACGATAGACTAAGAGATGGGGAAAACGATGTGAGCTGATTGGACACAATGGCATCGACAATATCAATAATCACGCATCCTGGGAGGGGAATGTTTGAGCGGACTAGGATGTCGAGCAACCGTTAAAGTCTGGTATACATTCAGTCTGACCGGCGGGTCGTGGGTGTGTTTCACTCTCAACTCGTGCAACGGCACTCGCACCTGACGGCATGGATGACCCTTCGCCGCTTCTCTGGGAGCCTTTCACCGGTTCGTGAAGCATGTTGTATACCACAACGTTGAACGAGATGCACTGCAGACCATAACATGGCACAGTCAATTCCCCTGTGTTATACCACGAGCGTATATCTTGTGACATGGCGAGTATGGGCCCATGCGTGGAGGCAGCAAGGTCGCTCAGTACACGCTCACAGTGCGTGTCTCTCGTCTGATGGATAGCTCAGTGTCAGTGAACCTGTATGATTTGAAAAGTAGCCAGACCTTATCGTCAAGCATCGCCCATTCGGACAGTTTCATCTCGTACCCCGTAAGAGGAACGGTAACATCAGTGCCCATATATCTCCACTGCAAAAAATACATCACGTCGTGCTCTTCAGCATCGAATAAGGTGGCCTCACCGAATTTGGCTTTGTTTCGACGATCAGCTGAAACTCAGAATGTCCCGATACTTTGAAAATGGGATAAAACCAGTATCCATTTTGTCCGGGCTTGCTAACGCGAAGAGGCAGGCTGCGCGGCGGACTCGGCAAGAAATACCAGCTGGGAGAACGGAGTTCGCAACGCTGTATGTGGCTTCATCGGGCATCAAAACATGAAATAGACGTACTGGTGATCAGCTCTGATTTCCTGTAGTGGGAACTTAGGCATGTTGACAGGAACTACGGAGACGCTTCCCTCAGGCAAGCAATTCATTACTGACGGCGAGGAGGAGAATGATAAAGGGGTATCCATAAATCGAGGGGCGATATCCTTCGCTGGTCCGAACAAGTCTGTCACCGCAGAATTTCTCTGTCGGTGGGCTTCAACGGCTAGGGCGACTGCCTGGTCCCAGAACATTGTTATCTATTTTTCAGATCCCTGTCTTCAGAAAACTGAGGGTAGGGGGTGTATATATGGGTTTCACCTGCTTCCAGAGTAAGCTGCGCTCATTCTCAAATATACTTAGCCGGCGCCTAAGGTCTTGGTTCACCTTCTCCAACGTTAACAGCCGCTCGTTCAGTTGATCGTTCTTTGCCAAGTGCGTCATAAACCCGCGTATTTTCGCCTCTCCTTCCTGGCGCCAGCGAGATTCTTGCTGAAATGCAGCCGCGACATCCTCGAGACGCTCCTCGAGCGCATTGGGTCGCGCTAGCTGACGCTGCGCCTGTTTGAATATGACATAGGCAAACTGATGTGCACTGGTAGAGCATAGAGCTGACCTTCCAGTTGCTCTAATTCCCGTTTCACCTCTGAGTACTTGTGACTCCAGAACTCGACCAGCTCCTTCGTCGGCAAGCAATCGATAGGGATCGTTGCGGATATCTTACTCGGGACTCTTTCAGTTACTCCCGTGTCGGTGAACTCGATAGCAATGGTGACGAAGATGAAATTATCAATTCACGTGTGTGTACAGGTCCTCTTCAAGTTAGTGAATTAGTCGCAAAAATTTATGCTGTTGACAGCAGGTGGACTAATACTGTTATACTGGTTCGAGAATAGATGGTGGGCGCAGGTCCTGAATTAGCTCACTGTCAAGACGCGACCTATTTATGGCGTCGTCCCACGTGGCCAACAGGCGTCTGTGGTCCGGGGTCGACGTGTACGAGCGCGACATTCACGCTGGCTGCGCGCAGCATCGTCACTCCTTCCATCTTTCACCGTGCCATAGGATACTCCGTCGTCTGCGCACGACAGGAGAAATTCAGGCGGTCTTACCATGCGGTCATTCTGGTCTCTTCTTGCTTCCGTTGTCGGACTAGCAACGTTACTGGTACAAGCAAAGTCAAGCAGCGGAGACTCGGTACTCGTACTCTTGGATCCGAGTTTGAAGAGGGATGATTTTTCAATATTCTTCAGCGGGCTTGAAGGTTAGTTATTATGCAACCAATCTAACACCTGTGCTGGATCCTGTGTCTTGAGTCCGTATCTCGACGACTGGCTGTTCTTGGTCCGGACATCTTGCTACAGCAGTAGGAAGTGGTGCGGTTTCGGGTGCCGGTTGTCGGATACGGAATCTAGAGTCTCCTGTTCTGGCAGGTAGAGCTATGTTGAGCCAGGAACTAACTGTTTCGAATGTAGAGAAGGGCTATGACTTGACCTTCAGATCCCCAAAGGATGAGGAGCCGGTCGTCATCAAAGACGACTACCCGCAATTCTCTCATGTCATCATATTCGCACCGGAGACGAAGTGTGAGTCTCCATTATTACCACATGTTGTACCTTATCATAATGGTGTCGAAGCATTCCCTAAGGACATCACACCTCAGTCGCTCGTCGACCTCCTCTCAAAAGACACAAACCTCCTACTCGCACTGTCTCCGAAGCAAACCCCTCTGACGTCGCTTGCGTCTGAGTTCTCCCTTATCACACCTCCTCCTGGTACTCCATTGGTTTCTCATTTCCCCGAGAGGGACACTCCCGCCACCGTAATTCCTGTCAATGTTTCGCATACAAGCCCGATCCTGACACCTGGATTACCGCCCGTGTGGTTCTCTGGTGTGCCGTTCGCGCTCGGAACGAACCCTCTCCTCGTTCCCATCCTGAATGCACCACCGGAAAGCTTCGCGACAGATTCGCTCGGCGACTCGGATGCCGATGTCGTGATTGAAGCTTCTGAGAAAGGAGGGGAGGGCCTATGGGCAGGCAGCCAGCTCGGCCTCGTTGCTGGCTTCCAGCCGGCAGGCGGCGCCCGCGCCACCTGGGTCGGCGGCGTCGAGCTCTTCAGCGATGAATTCGCGACCAAGGAAGTCTCGTCGTGAGTACATCGACATCATGGCAGCGACAGGCGCTCATAGAACGAACAGGGGGGTGAAGTCCGGCAACGAGCAGTTCGCAGCTGACATTGCCTCGTGGACATTCCAGGAATCTCTCGTTCTGCGTGTTGACAGTATCGACCACCATCGCCTGAATGAGACCGCCCCTCGCGAGCATTATACCACGAATGACCAGATTGTACGTCTTACCTCCGATTCTTTGGCTGTCCGCTGATTCATCTGTGTGTGATATAGGTCTTCACGACGCACATCTCGCGCTATAACCCGAAGACGTCCGCATGGGAGCCATACTCCGGTATACAAGACCTTCAGCTCGAATTCACTATGCTCGATCCGCACATCCGCACAGCGCTCCCGCCCGTGCCAGGCAAGCCCGGCGCATACTCCGTGACCTTCCGCGCGCCAGACCGCCATGGCGTCTTCAAGTTCGTCGTCGACCATAAACGCCGAGGGTACGTTAGGATCCATTTCCGCCGAAATCCCGCTGGTGCTGACGATGCCTGTAGATGGACGCACCTGCACAGCTCAACGGTCATCCCGCTCGTGCCGCCACGCCATGACGAGTACCCGCGCTTCTTAAGCGCAGCGTGGCCGTACTACACCGGCGCTATCAGCACGAGCATCGGGTTCATCATATTCTCTGCCCTGTGGCTGGGAGGGTCTGAGAGCAAAAAGGGGAAAGGCTCTAAAGTCGAGTAAGTCATGTGCACTCAATAGATACCTGGATATTTCTGTTATCTTGATCAAGTTGTATGATTTGCTCTTTATTCTGCCGTTTTTAAGGTTCCAGAAGAACACACTCTTGGGTGGTGAGATCTGCTTTTTATGACTATCTTCGCATGGGTAAGAAACCAGCACCGTGGCCACTATCCTAAATCTTTCTCAGAGTATCTGTATTTCCATGTCATTGGCGTATCAGTCGCAAATTGACTGACTCTGCATAGCCATGAAAACTTTCTGCGTGACATTCTATGACAGTGTAAAATCCGCCCTCGGATCTGGGCTGCGAGATCTTCGGCCGCGACGTACACAGCCGAGCGAAAAGAGACGAGCAATTTTAGACGAGTATACTGACAACACTGACGTTCTTATCTTTTCAAATTTCTTTGCTCAGAGTTTCTGCGCTACTTAATTCATGTAGGTGCTCGGCGCTAGTGGCGGCCACAGACGCGCCGCCCGCCACCGCAGTTAACTCCGCTAAAACTCCGCGGAGGCTGCCGCAGACCGGCAGAAGTGGTCGTCGGTCCCCAACGAGTCCCCAAAGCTTGCACGCGCCTGCGCCCGGTCTAATCTCGGTCCTTCCGTCCTTTCTCTTCCTCACTCCTCGCGATGGGTGTCTCAGACGAAATCGAGTACTTGAAGTCGCTCGTGAACGAGCTGAACAACAAGATCAAGACACTGGAAACAAAAGCGAAGGACGCGGTCACGGGGCCGAAAACGCCAGCGCAGCAGCTCCGGACGGTCTTAATTGGCCCTCCTGGTGCTGGTACGTGCATATGTTGCTGTGTGTGGTTCGCGATATCTTACGCACGGTGTGGTGCAGGCAAGGGTACGCAGGCTCCCCGTATCCGGGATGAATTCTGCGTCTGCCATCTCGCGACCGGCGACATGCTCCGCGAGCACGTCGCGAAGAAGACCCCGCTCGGTCTTGAGGCTAAGAAGGTCATGGATGCTGGAGGTCTTGTCGGCGACGAAATCGTGGTCGGGATGATCAAGGATCAGCTGGAGAACAACAAGGCTTGCAAGAATGGGTATGTAGAATCTTGTACTGCGTGCTTCCGTTTTTCCCTGCAATCAGTTCCGTGTGCGAAATGCCTGCGCTCGACTGAGTTATGTGCCTCAACTTTTCTCTCTGCAACATTGGGAGTTTTCATGTCGCTTACCACCTCGCATGTTCCCTCCAGCTTTGTGCTGGACGGTTTCCCTCGTACAGTTCCCCAGGCTGAGAAGCTCGACGCGATGCTCGAGTCGCGCAAGGAGAAGCTTGATTCTGCCGTGGAGCTCGTCATTCCTGATCAGCTGCTCATTGCCCGCATCACCGGCCGCTTGATTCACCCCGCCAGTGGTCGGACGTACCACAAGGAGTTCCAGTGCGTGCCCTGCCATACATGTCTCTCGCTTTCTGTTTTAACCGTGGGCGCTCCTTTAGCCCGCCCAAGAAGCCGATGGTTGACGACGTCACCGGAGAGCCCCTTGTGCAGCGATCGGACGACAATGTTGAGGCCCTCCGCAAGCGCTTGTCGGTCTACCACAGTCAAACTGGTCCCGTCGTCGAGTACTACAAGAAGAAGGGCATCTGGCATCCTATCGACGCTGCGCAGTCTCCCAGCGTCGTTTGGGATAACCTCCGGAAGGTCTTTACCTCTGGCCCGAGCCAGCCACCGAGGGCCGTTTAGAGACCTTGTCGTAGAAGCCACGGATGCATATCTAGATCACCGCCGGTAAAATTGAAAGGGGGTTCCCGCGGAACTCGGTAGTTGCTGAGGATGTGCTGAGCGGTCTCATGCGTGCCTGTCAAAGATCTCTGAGCGCGTCACAGAGCCGCAACCGGCGGAGTGCTTAGGTTTCCGAAGCTTGTGTAGTGCGGGTGTCTGGAGCATTTGGCCGTTTGAGGATATGTTGCTAGTGAGTCGGAGGATCGCGCATGAACTGATTACTCAAAAAAGGTCAAGAGGTCGTTGATTTTTTGCCTTCGTTTCATCGCTCGTGAAATGACCTTCATCTATGATGTGCTATAAGCTATTTTCGTGGGGTGTTGCTGCGACATCTTTCTCGCTTCCGGTCCATCGCAGATTTTCAGGTCTCGGAAGTGTGAGAGCACTTTCTGCGCAGTCTCGTGGCAAATCGCGATCATGTCTATCATAATCGCATCAGCGTAGTCCAGTCCCACGTGGCGGGAGCTCACGACCGAACATTATTTGCTACGTATGGCAGTGTCTCGAAACATGGTTTCGTGCCCAATGCTCGAGGTGCCTTGCGTCGCACGCTGCGGAGATGCTCTGTCCAAGACGGTGTGATAGATGATCGGGCGCAGCGATAGGAGTTGGCGTGCCTTCTTTGTGTGCACTGTTCCTCTATCGAGCCCAAAGGTGGACATTTCTGCCCCGACCACGTTCTCTTTTGGGGGCGCTATGCTGCTGTCATCGGCTTGGAAAAGCTGACACTGCGCGCTTGATACGACTCATGGGCACCAGTTAGGAGTCCGTCAATGCAGCAATTGTCTGCTGAATTCTGGAACCGACTCGAAAATGCAGTGTGCACAGCACATGGAAAACTCATCAGGCGTGGAAGAGCCCAACTGATGCGGATGATTCAACAGTTCGGATAAAGTACAAAGACATCATTTCCCGATCTTATGTTTGCCTATCCTATATCTTGACGCACATGTCCACACTGCGACCATTCAATCCCCCTCCAGCGTCTCCGTAGGAATTTCGAACGCTTCGACTCCTGTCCTTTGACACGTCAGGAACAGTTCTCCCGAGCCAATGTACGTCGATCATAAATGTCCGCCGGCGCCTCAGCTCCTCATCATGCAACGGTTGAAGTCAGAGTCCTCCTTACGGCATCGTCTCCAGCGCCCGCGCTTGATATAAGTTTCAGACTTATCGGTCTTCGTGCAGTCTAGAACGAACGCTTTGCGCGCCCCTCTTCGTGTTCTGCAGATCAACATGAAGGACCTGAAGACTGCATCGCCGTTGCAACGCGGTATGGCTTGCTTGTCTTGTCGCAAGCGAAAGATGGTACGGCTTCGCTCCACTCAGATCGCACGCGTCTGTGGCTGATGAGCGGAAGTAGAAATGCGATGGCGTCCGTCCGACCTGCACACAATGCACGAAAAGTAGCAGGTCCACAACGTGCCAATATGTCGAGAAGAAACAGACAAGTCGCACAGAACTTCTGCAGCATAAGGTCGCCAAGCTCGAGGCCAGACTCCGTGAGCTAGAAGCGGAACAGGGCGAGATCATACCTACGGCAGCCCCTGTGGCTTCCGCCTCGAACTCTCCCGGAGGAACCTTGGAGAATATTCGTGAGTTGTGTCCGTCTACTGCGGACCCCGTGTGCTTGCTGATTCCTGCTTGTAGCACGCCATAGCAACGCGTACGCCTCCAGTAGCTCCGTCTTGCTCAACGATGCTTGGGAGCAGTCTCTCTTTTCGTCGCATGCGTCTGGGAGCTCGGCGGGGTCATCCTCCTACTCCGCGTTTGACCCGTCGTCGCATCAAAGTGCATGGCCCAACAGCTTTCTAAACGCCCCGCTATCAACGGATGAGCTCCTGAGCGATTACCCGCATGTTGCTGGGCCTGCAACTCAGGCCCACGCTTCAGCAAACTGGTGGGAGGACCCACATACCTTTTGTGACAATAAGCAGATGCTGTAGGCGTTTCTTGGTTATATATTGACATTTCCTGTCCAGAACTAACGCTTCACGTTCGGCGCAGTCTTGACATTTTCTTCATGCACAAGCATCAGTGTTGTTTCGACGTCCATCAGGGCAGATTTCAGACGTCGTTATATTTGCCATCCAGCGACAGGCCCCACCCAGCGCTGTTGGATGCCATGTACTTGCTGGCGTGTCATTTCTCACGATCTCCGCGGCTGTCCGAGCTTCAACCACATTTTCTTCGACGCGCACTGCAGGGTATATCTGACGCTTTGCAGCAGTCCGACCGGATCATCAACGTTCTACAGGCGTCATGTCTCATTGGGGTTTACTTCTATTGCCATGGGCGGGTCCTGGAGGGTTATTACCATTCATCAATAGCAGCGCGGCTGGCAGTCGGTATGGGGCTGCACCAAGTCCGTTCCGAGGACTGGTTCAAATTACAAATGGCACTCGCAGGATATGCACCCGAACTCAGCGCGTCGGTGAAAGCTTCTATCTCCGCCCCTCCGCATTTGGACGCCATCGATTACGCTGAACGCGTTGCTGCGTTTTGGCAAGTCTTCATGGTTGATCGCGCGTGGGCGGTCGCAACCGGTCTTCCATCCGCGCTGCCAGACGATGACAATCCTCGTGCGCAGATCGAGACCGTGTGGCCAATGCCGATCTCATCCGATACTTCAGTGAGTTGCCATGCTTGATTATGATGTCTGTCTATGACTCATGGCGCAGACGTTTACGGATGGTGCTACTCTTCGCTCGCTTTACAAGGAAGGCCCACCGATACAACCACCTGCTGTTTCAACTGTGACACTGCGGGCGAAGGCAGTCGTTCTGTATGAACGGACATTCCGTATGTCAACCAGTGCGTGTTGCGCCTGGTGCCCGACGTCTCTTACACCTCTAACTCTTCGCCAGTGGTCTCGAAAGGCAACGTACGCTGGGATGAGTTCCGATCGCTGGAGCTGTCCATTGCTCAATTCACAGCAAATCTTCCATTTGTCAATCGCCAGAGTAGACAAGGAAGCCCACCGAACAGCGACGTCGACTTTTTCAACATCTATGCCCTCATTTTCGCTGCAACAATACACTTGCATCGGGGGCTTACGGAATCCAGCCCAGCATCGTACGAGAAGTGTCTAGTGGCGGTTAATTCGATGACTTCCGCCGTAAGGGAATTGAACGATAGCGACTATGACTTCCTTGACCCAATCATCAGCGTACGTCAGAAGTACGTTTCCTGAGACCCTGCGTGTCACTGATGATTCTATGCAGACCTGCTGGAGAACGGCGGCTGATGTATACATTCGCATGTTGTCCTCGCCACAGACACAGACGCTACAATGCGCGGTAGATGTCATCAACCAAGAGCTTGATGTTCTGGTTATTGCCATGAATCGTCTGGGTTTGCTGTTCCCTGTTGCGAGTATGTCTCGTGGTTCGATCCAAATCTCTTCGAAGACGCTGATTATTGTCTGCAGGCATCCACGCGTCTAAGACCGAGCAAGATCGAATGACAGCGCATGTTAACCTTCCGATCTCATGACCAGCGAGGCTTACTGGCCATCGATCTCCATCGGCCACTTGCATCTCCACCTCCTAGCTCCGCAGCATCTCCTACCATACCATATCAACTCGCTTTGCACATGCTATCTACGCAGGAACGGACAGCTTCCACGACTTCCAACAGACAACAGATATCGCATAGACCTGTAACGATTCCAATCACATCATTGGCCTCATGTACACTGTTACATTGTTACGTGGAGGCACTTTCCCTCGCGTCCCTTGTGAGATACTCGAGGTTGATCAGTGGCCCGTTCGGTCACTCGCTCTCCCCTTGTGAAACGTTGGATGCAGGGGATTGGGCCGGTGCTGACCGCCCGTTGGCGCCTCTGTTTATCCGGTGATTGATCTTCGAAGTCTGTAATTCGGTCTGCATCCTGATCTAGTTACAGAACGCAAGATGGGTAGCCTGATCATCAAGACGGCATGTTATAGCATCTACGGGCGTCTCTACCTCATCGAGCGCCCCGGATCGGACCTCGTTCTTGGTCGCTTGTCCATTGCTGCATCCTACAATGGTATGTACATGGCATCCTTCTCCCGCACGAAGTCCATACTCATGAGTTAGGGCTTTTGGCCCCAGACCTCGGTTACTCATGCTAAGGGGAGGCGCCTAGTTGTGCGAGAGTTGCCGTCTCATCGGGATTGTTCCCACTCGAGGCTGGGTAGACATAGGCAGACATCAAACGCTCCGTCGGCAACTGCTACAGCTTGCAAGAGTATGGAGGTCTATATATGTCCGCTTTGACGCCGATTTTGACATCTCTGGGCACAGAATAACGCAGGCTGTGTGATCGGGCCGTATCGAAGAAACACGCTGACAATAATCTGTACACGCGCTCGGCAGTCCCCATCGCTAGGTCAAGCGTGGCGCCGTTCGTTTCATTGAGTGAACCATAGGGGGCGCCTCTTTGACAGCATCTACACGGAGCTCTACGAAGCGGCTTTGCGAAAGGATAAAGAAAGGGTCCGACCCGCCAGCGTGCTGGTTTGGCTCTCAAGAGACGGCAGTGGTACGCTTCATCTACGTCAAGGCAGGCCGCACAACAGCATTTCATGATTTCCGAGGCTGCTCGCTCGGGATGTTGATATACAGCGCTCAGCCCCCATCAGATACATACAAAGGTGGGTTCCGCTAGAACCTGTAGCAGCTCACCCTCGCAGCTCAATGCTCGGAGCGTGACAAGCCTTGGGAAGTAAAACTCGCCAAACAGCAGGCCCCTCTCTTCACTGATGGGAAGCTGGGGCGACGTATCTATCTTACAAGGACAATGTTGTTGATCGCTTTGACGAGAGCAATATAGAGACTCGCTCTCAGTCATCTGTGTACGGCAGATATGTCCTATGGCTGTTTACACCGTGGGCATGGCCCGATATCCCAGTCTGGGACATCGTGAGTACATCGTGTGAACATAACAGCCGTACTTTGCATGTACCAGGATGAGTAGATGTTAAATGTCTGAGTACATATTGAGTACATGTTGAATAATTGAAGTACATTTTGAACTAGGAGGACATTTTTAATGAACTCTGCATGAACAAACTGAGCACATGCAGAGCAGAGTTGTTATTTTTTCACACTGTACTCAGCATGTACCGGATTGGGACATCGAGGTATGCCCACGGTGTTAGCGGACTCGTCCACCTAGCTACTTCCTTGCCTACCCGCGCGTGGCCAGCACAGCTGTGTGTCTCGGACGCCCCGACCATTTCGGCCTCCAGTTCGGTGTCGCCGAGTGGGAGCGGGATCGAAGGGCGCCGCTCGCAGATCATTTATAGCTTCGTCCTGCGCAGTATTGATAGAGTACCTGATGTGGTTTGCAACCGAATGTACTACTATCGACTTCGATGACCATGAATCAAATTGAGATACGAACAACTTCTCTGTTGGGTCTCGTGTGTATAAGTCTGAGCGTTTGATGGGGACGCGGCTTGAGACGTGTTCTAGCATGTGCGGGCCAGGTCGCAACATAGGTTATGAACTCATAGAATTTACCAGACGATGCTGTGAGTGGTGACAAAGATGCCATGATGCCAACCACAGTACCAAGACGAAATCGGAGGTCCTCGGGAATTGCCTTTTCGGGCTGCGCACGACGAGTTTTGTTTGTGCGACGCAAACAATAGGCTCGCGCCTGCGGCGACGTCAGCGCATAGACCTTCGCATCCCCTTAGCACTTCCCTCTCTTCGAATACCCTATCACGATGGGGGACGATTATCCCTCACTGTTTCGTGAGTTTATGAATAAAAATTGACATTATAGCATACTCAAACTAGTCGGTAGGCTCGGAACCTATGAGCTTGGTGCAGCTCATCATACCAACAGAAGTTGCCCATGACACTATCGCGGAACTTGGCGAGCTTGGAGATGTACAATTCAAAGATGTGAGTGAAGGATGTTGCATGTTGTCAACCCAGTTTCTGAGGGACTCTTCGCTTTTAGATGAACCCCAATGTGAACCCTTTCCAACGCTCCTTTGTCGCTGAAATCCGGCGCATCGACGAGATGGCCCGCCGTGTCCGCTTCTTCTCATCACAGATAGAGAAGGAGAAGGACACAGTGCCTGTTCGGCCACTATACGACTCTGCGCCACTGGTCACCGTGGGTCCTCGAGCGCAGCAGACTATGGATGAGCTGGACACAAAGCTCGCGGAGCATGAGGTTAGGCTGACGCAGATGAACGAAAGCTACCAGCTGTTGTCTGAGCGGATGAAGGAGCTGGTAGAGGCTCGTCATGTCCTGCGGGAGACTGCGGTCTTCTTCGACAGGGTGAGTATCATAAACCCTAGGTTGTTGATTACCCTAAGTGTAGTCACTCCAGGCCTCTGGGTATCAATCCGATGTCCGAGCATCCTTCGACGACAGCTCTGCCCCTCTTCTGCAACATGAAGAGCGTGACAACGGCTACTCCGGGGGATTCCAGTTTGACCTCGAGTTTGTCGCGGGGACGATTGAGCGCTCGCGTCTGCCGACGTTCGAGCGAGTGCTCTGGCGCGTGCTGCGGGGGAACCTCTACATGAACCACACCGATATCCCGGAGCCGTGGGTCGACCCGACGACGGGCGAGGAGACGCGGAAGAACGTGTTCATCATCTTCGCACATGGAGAGACGCTACTTGCGAAGATCCGCAAGGTCGCGGAGTCGATGGGTGCAACAATTTACCCGATCGACGCCAATGCAGACAAGCGCGCGGAAGCGATGCGCGAGGTCACCGCTCGCCTGGAGGACTTGCAGGTCGTGCTGTACAACACGGGTGCGAACCGGCGTGCGGAGCTCGTTACCATCGGGGAGAACCTTGCGAGCTGGCAGGATGTTGTTAAGAAGGAGAAGGCGATTTACGAGACTTTAAACCTGCTCAACTACGATATGAGGAGGAAGACACTTATCGCAGAGGGGTGGGTTCCGACAAGGGATATCGCGATGATTCAGATTGCTTTGAGGCATGCCACGGTACGTGCTCAAGTGAGCTTGTTTACTTCTGAATGCTCACAAGGAGGCTTAGGAGGAGTCTGGTACCAATGTTCCTCCTATTCTCCACGAGCTTCGTACGAGCAAGACCCCGCCGACGTTCCACCGCACGAACAAGTTCACGGAGGGCTTCCAGACAATCATGGACGCCTATGGTATCGCCACCTACGAGGAGGTCAACCCAGGACTGTTTGCTGTCATCACCTTCCCTTTCCTATTCGCGGTGATGTTTGGCGACGTTGGTCATGGATTCATCACTTTCATGGCTGCGCTTGCTATGGTCCTCTTGGAGCGCAGGCTTGCGAAGGCGGAGCTGGGCGAAGTGTGTATCCTCCCTCCGTCATGAATATTATGCTGATGTTGCTTCTCAGATTTTCGGAACATTTTTCTTGTAAGCCTCTCGCTTCCTGAAGCTCGCATCTTCTTCTGACAAGTTCCTCAGCGGACGTTACATCATCCTGATGATGGGTGCATTCTCAATGTACACTGGCCTCATGTACAACGATATTTTCTCGAAGTCGCTGCACCTCTTCCCCTCCGGCTGGGATTGGCCAGAGCAGCACGGCAACGAGACGATTACTGCAGTCCAGAATGGACACACCTATCCTTTCGGAATCGACCCTGCTTGGCGTACTGCAGAAAACACCCTGATATTTACGAACTCGTACAAGATGAAGTTGTCCATTGTCCTCGGTGTCATCCATGTGCGTAGCGTTTCTTTCGAAGTCACTGTCCCACTGAACGTACTGTATAGATGACCTTTGCGACCTGCCTCCAAATACCGAACCACATTCGTTTCAAGCGCACCAGAGACATTTACACTAACTTCTTACCGCAGATACTTTTCCTGCAGTCAATCTTCGGGTACCTGGTCGTCTGTATCCTGTACAAGTGGACGGTGGACTGGTCCAAGTCATCGACCTCGCCTCCGTCGCTCTTGAATATGCTCATCAGCATGTTCCTTTCTCCCGGCAACATTGACCCCGACAGCCAGCTGTACCCCGGGCAGAGCACCGTGCAGGCGATCCTGCTACTGATTGCCTTTATATGTGTACCGTGGCTTCTCATCTCCAAGCCGTATTTTCAATGGAAGGAGATGAAGAAGATCCAAGGGCAGGGTTACGTTGGTCTCAGTGCGGATGAGGACCCTCGGCATGTAGATGATACAGCCCTGGAAGGCGAGGAAGAAGGCAATGGGCTGGTGGCTGGAGAAGCGATAGAAGAGGAGCCCGTAAGTTCATTGCATCGTGAATCGGTATACAAATACTGATATGTTGTTATAGGAGCATCACGATCTCGGCGAAGTCGTAATTCATCAAGTCATCCATACTATTGAGTTCTGTCTAGGGTGCATTTCGCACACTGCCTCGTACCTCCGTCTGTGGGCCCTCTCGCTTGCGCATGCGCAGCTCTCTGAGGTGCTCTGGGACATGACACTTGGCGGGGTGGTCGGGATGTCGGGCCTGTTTGGCATCATTGCTATCGCCCTCATGGGGGTGCTCTGGTTCGGTTTGACGATTGCCATATTATGTATCATGGAGGTAAGTTGCCTCTTCGGGCTATGAATGGCTATGCATTATGCGATGGATGGATACTGATATGGGTTGTTCCGACAGGGCCTGTCCGCGTTTCTCCATGCATTGCGACTGCACTGGGTGGAAGCCAACAGCAAGCATTACGAAGCAGGGGGCTATGTAAGTTCCGCGCATGGATCAGCACGCCGGATGCACGCTAATCTCATATCTCATTCATCGCGGGCAGCCATTCACGCCGTTGAGCTTCGCGAAGCTAGACGAGAAGGAGTAAGCACCGATTAGCGGGGCGGGGAGAAGAGGAAGAGCCCGGCGTATCTCATAGAGACGATGTAAGTAGATCCGACCGGGGTCGGGGCGGCAATAGCACGGGTGCTGTACGGACGGCTGTGGTGTGCTAGCGACATGCCAGCTAGTGCGAGGGAAGCCTGCTGTCGTCAGGCGTTTGTCAGGTGTGGGGTAGCTTTCCCCGCACCGAGGAAATTTCCCGAGCAATCCGGGGCAACGAGGCGCCACGGAGGAGGCTGTGGCCGGAATGGCGCTGTGGCCGGGTGGCTCTGGGGGCTTGGCCAGCCGTGGCAGGCCGTGGCCAGCACTGGCCCAGGGTGGCTCGGTGGCGCGGCCGGCCGGAGACGCCGGAGGCACGTGGCACCCGGGACACATTTTTTCAGAGTCCGCCGAATATGGCGAGACGACAGGTGATATATAAGCTGGGAAGATTTGGGCAGCGAACTTTATCCTCCCCTTTCCTCCTCTTTTCTCTTGTGTAATAGAGGTACGTTGCTCGTCCCGTCCTCCGTCGACGCTTTCGCTGACCGCGCTTTACAAAGGCTCCGGCCAAGCTAGAATAGAGTTGTTCTTTGTTCCTTGAGGCCTTCTCCTGCATTTCCGCCCTATACAAGTTGAACCCCACATCATCGTTAGAGGTGAGATCCCACCGTCTTTCGCTCGCGCCGACGCGAATCTCACACCCCAAGATGACACAGATTAACGACATGCCCGCTATTACCGCTGCCGCTGCCGCTTCTCCCGCCCCCGCCTCCCTCAAGGCCGCTGTCGCCCCCGCTGAGGGCCAGCTCGACGTCTCCGCTCTCTTCGCGGCCGACAAGGCCGTCCGCGATGCCGTCGCTGCGCAGCTCGTTGCGCTCGTCCAAAAGGATGGCCCCGCGGGCCTCCAGTCCATCGGCTTCGCCGACGCCGCTGTGAAGGCGCTCCAAGACAAAAAGAGCCCTGCCGCTCGCGAGGGTGCTGCGAACGCCATCGCAGCCCTTGCTAACACGGATGCCATCAAGGCGCTCGAGCCTCTCTTCGTTGAATCTGGCCTCTACGCTGCCCTCCTTGAGGCTTTCGCCGACAAGATGCCCGCTGTGCGGACTGCAGCGATCGAGGCCGTGCGGACGTACGTTGCACACATGAACCCCTGGGCCGCAGCACTCGTGCTCCCCGCCCTTCTCCACGAGATCAAGACGGCCGGCAAGTGGCAGATCAAGACTGGCTCGATCGTCATCCTCAACCAGCTTGTCGTCTCTTGCCCCGTCCAGATGGCTCGTCTCACTCCCGACATCGTTCCCATTCTCGCTGAGGCCATCTGGGACACGAAGGCCGACGTGAAGAAGGCTGCGCGTGATTCGCTAGAGAAGACCACGGCCCTGGTGTCGAACAAGGATATTGAACGCTTTATTCCCGCTTTAATCAAGGCTCTGATTAATCCCGTTGAGGAGGTCCCGAACACTATCGGTCTCCTCGCGGCGACCACGTTCGTTTCAGAAGTAGACTCCCCGACCCTTTCTCTCATGGTCCCCCTCCTGTCCCGTGGTCTCACCGAGAAGCTGACGGCCATCAAGCGTAAAGTTGCTGTGTAAGTTCGTTTACTATTTCTGTGTCACTTCCGTTGCTTACAGAGCGTTCCAGCATCATCGACAACATGGCCAAGCTAGTCGATTCGGCGGTCACCGTCCGTCCCTTCATTCCCAAGCTCCTCCCCGGCCTCATCAAGGTCGAGTCCACGATCGGTGATCCCGAGGCCCGTAGCGTCGTTGCACGTGCGATCGCAACTCTCCGTCAGGTTGGCGAGGTCCCGGAGGGCGATGGTTCGGATCTTCCTCCTCTTAAGAAGGCCGACGAGAAGCAGCTTGCGCATGCCTTGGTCGGTCTGTACAAGAAGGCCGGTGCCGAGGTCTCTGCTGGCAATATCGCTGTGATCTATGCCGCGAACCTCGCTACTAACGCCGTTAACGTCAAGAACTTCGATTTGGCGGAGTGGCAGGCGTTCGCACCTTATCTCGCCTTTGTCACGGCTTCCCCCGAGCCTATCTCGGTTGTCAACGACTGGGTTCTCAAGTCCGCCTCACAGGAGGACGACGATAACGAGGTTCCCGAAGACGAGGAGGAGGGTGAAGATCTGTGTAACTGCCAGTTCTCGCTCGCGTATGGTGCCAAGATCCTGCTCAACACTGCCACTCTCCGTCTCAAGCGTGGTCACCGCTACGGTCTCTGCGGCAGGAACGGTACCGGAAAGTCCACCCTCATGCGTGCGATTACCAACGGGTATGTCTTTGTCATTCTTTTTCGTTTGCCTTGATGCTGACTAATTCATGCATACAGCCAAGTCGAGGGCTTCCCGTCGCCCGACGAGGTCCGCACCTTCTACGTCGAACACGACATTGACGGTAGCGAGGCCGATACCACCGTTCTTGACTTCATCCTCTCCGACAAGCGCGTTCAGGCGTCCACGGAAGAGGTCGTTGAGGCGCTCGCGTCGGTCGGCTTCAGTGACGATCGTCAGAAGCAGGCTATCGGTGCCCTCTCTGGTGGTTGGAAGATGAAGCTCGCGCTCGCCCGCGCGATGCTCTTCAAGGCTGACATTCTTCTGCTCGATGAGCCCACCAACCACTTGGATGTCGTCAACGTCGCGTGGCTCGAGGGCTACCTCACCAGCCTCACCAACTGCACGTCGATCATCGTTTCGCACGACTCTGGCTTCCTCAACAACACCATTACTGACGTCCTCCACCTTAACCGCTTCAAACTTCGCCGCTACAGGGGTAACCTCGAGTCGTTCATGAAGCAGGTCCCCGAGGCCCGCTCGTACTACACCCTCGAGGCGGCCGAGGACTACCAGTTCAAGCTCCCTGACCCCCCGCTCCTTGAGGGTGTCAAGACCAAGAAGAGACGTCGCTCGGCAAGATGCGTAAAGCTGGCTGGATCCAGTACCCGACTTCGAACATCCAACCGCTCCACAACATCAGCCTCCAAGTCTCCCTCTCCTCTCGTGTCGCCATCCTTGGACCCAACGGTTCCGGCAAGTCGACGCTCGTCAAGCTCCTCATCGGTGATACCGAGCCGAACCGTGGCGGTGAGACCTGGAAGCACCCTAACCTGGTCATCGGTTATGTCGCCCAGCACGCTTTCCACCACATCGACCAGCACCTCGACAAGACCCCGCTCGAGTACATGCTCTGGCGTTACCAGACCGGTGAGGATCTCGAGGAGATGATGAAGGAGTCTCGCCAGATTACCGAGGAGGAGCAGAAGAAGATGGCTGAGGGTGCCGTCATCGTCATTGAGGGCCAGAAGCGCACCATCGACGAGATCACGGCTCGCAAGAAGCTCAAGCAGTCTTACGAGTACGAGGTCTCGTTCAAGGGCCTTTCATCGTCCGAGAACATCTGGCTGCCGCGTGACGAGCTCATCAAACGTGGCTTCGAGAAGAAGGTCCTCGAGATCGACACCCGTGAGGCGCAGCGCCTCGGTCTCCTCCGTCCCCTCGTTCGTCGCGAGATAGAGAAGCACTTCGCCGACTTCGGTCTCGAGGCCGAGTTCGTCTCGCACAACACTATGCGTGGTCTCTCCGGTGGTCAGAAGGTCAAGGTCGTCCTCGGCGCTGCGACCTGGCGCCGCCCGCACATCATGTGCTTGGACGAGCCGACCAACTACCTTGATCGTGAGTCGCTCGCGGCGCTCATCAAGGCGCTGAAGGAGTTCGAGGGTGGTGTCCTCGTCATCACGCACAACCGCGACTTCTCCGAGTCCCTGTGCAAGGAAGTCTGGGCGATGCGCGATGGTCACCTGGAGGCGTCTGGCCACAACTGGGTTGAGGGCCAGGGCGCTGGTCCCCGCATTGACAAGAAGGACGGCGAGGACGATGACCAGTACGACGCGATGGGTAACAAGATCGAGAACAAGAAGACTAAGAAGCTGACGTCGTCCGAGATGCGGAAGCTCAAGAAGGAGCGCATGGCGCGGAAAAAGCGAGGTGAAGAGGTCACCGACGACGAGTTGTAGAGTACCCGTTCTCGTCGAGGTTGCCGTCTCTCTTTTGTGTTCACTGCTATGTGCTTCTAGTCGGACGTCTCTCCTGGCTCTGTCTTCATTGTCTTGTATCGTGTACCCTAGCAATCACTTATTCACTTCATTCTCTATGCATTCCATCGTTTTGCGCGGATTATTTGTGAGCAGGTGTGACCTCAAGGTTGCCCCAGTGTTCGACAAGTAATCTATCACTCGCAGTCTAGATAGTGTCTCAGCCCTGGCGTTCAGCGCGTGTGTACTATTCGTTCTCGCGATTCCCGACCTGACCTTGGTCTTGTAAACTACATTCACTAGATTCAAGCATGAGAATACCGGCTGTTTTCGGCGCAATCATGCTATTTGTTAACGGTGACTGTGAGCAGTGTTCTGAGACATTCGATGACCAATGCCGTCCCCGAGGGCAAGGCCGCCAGAGCCTGAGTAATCCATCGCAGGGGATGTTTGATTCACCCTTCAGTGGCCACGCTGACTTGAGATGCAGACGAAACCGTTCAAGGTATAAATACAGCCCCTCGTCACGGGCACACCCCGCCTTGCACACTGTCCTCCACCTCTCACACTATCTGCATTATCTGCCATGTCTGCCGCTCTCCCCTGTGTCGAAATCGCCTGGTCCGGGTCCAACGACGCCTACCGCGAGAATCCAGCGGACACTAGTCTCGTCCAGCCCGCTTTTGACATCCTCAAGAGGAGCGACGGCATCATCAAGTGCGTTCTCTATCTCTCTCGCATCCAGCATGCACGCTGATGGGGTCCGCTATGCAGGATCTACCATGGCCTGCAAACCGAGGACCAGAAGGACGCCTACATCTACATCGGTACGCCCCCTTCCCTCAGCTCCCCGCGCCCGCCCCCGGCAGCACTGACGCCGCGCAGTCTGGGAGACCCTCGGGCACCACGAGGCGCTGCAGAAGAACCCGACGGAGTACCCCGCGCTGGGCGAGGCCGTGCTAAAGTTCTGGAGCGCGCCCCCGCGCATGCTGCACGTGCAGCCGACGAGCGAGCCATACGCCGCGCTCGGCGCGCCCGCCACCGAGCTCGCGCTCGCCACGCTCAAGCCCGGCCAGTCGAAGGAGCGCCTCGAGGAGCTCGTGGACACGCTCACGAAGGGCGCCCCGCCGGGCGAGGCGACCGGGCTCGTCTCCGCGGTGTGGGGCCCGGTGGTCGAGCGCAGCGACATGGTCGCGCTTATCCTGGGGTGGACGTCCGTTGAGGTGAGTATTTCCTGTGCTAGTGCGCGGCGAAGCAGGCTGACGGGTATGTTGCAGGCGCACTGGAAGCTCGTGACGACCGACCCAGGCGCTATCGAGCTCCTGAAGCAAATCAGGGAGATCGCGGATATCGAGGTCACCCACTCCGCTCAGCATGAGTACAAGTGACGGTGAAAGGCTGCTATGGTTCGTGATCCCTGATTCCGGTCCCCGGCGTCCGGATAGTTGGTGAAGAAATTAACAATGATGTACTCATATCTATCGATGCTCACTCCATCCGAGGCTCGTGTTTGAGCTCATCCTTTGGCAGCAAAACACTCACAAACCGGTCATTTGCGACCTATATCGCCGCCGCGACTACACAGAGCAAGCTGTGACTCTGATCGTCTCGGCGTTGGCGCGCAGCGACATTCTCGTGATGACTCTCGGGTGTCCCTCGGTTGATGCTGTAGCCGTGACTACAGACACGGCTGCTGGTTGGCTTCCATCCTCGATCTTAAGCTTGATTTAAGAACGTGAGATCACATAGCATCACTATCACACACCCTAGGAAGCGCAAAAGAACGGGGTATCGAGCGTACCTCCCGAATTCCTGCAGAGGACACACATTCGCTCACCGTCTCACGTCCCACCCTTGTCCGGATGCTTCGGTTCAATCCAGTCACGTGTGCTGCATGGAGAACCACCCACCGACCGGCATGAGGACGGTGGAGTAAGACCGCTTCACGACGCCGCTCGACAGGATCTCCGTCGAAACACATAACATAAATCGTGTTTATTATCATTTACCGCAGTTTCCATGACAGATGTATGTACGCACACCCTGAAAGAAGTGCCCTATCATTCTAGTTATCCGAGTGATGTCCAACTAGCGAGTATAGAATTGCGTCGGTCTAGACGCGATGTTTACACGGAGTTCGCGGATGCCATGCGATCACGGCGACTAAGAGCGTGGCTAGACGCGTTCTGCGTCGTTTCGGCGAACTGTGCTGCGACCATGTCGTTGCTGGTTGATGGTTTCGTGACACTGTAGCCCATGCAGGATATGTCCCGCGCGCTCTATACACCAGAGTCAGAGGTACAAGAGACGGACATCCATAAATAGAGCACGGGTCCCGGGATACTAATACGATGGTGGCAACACACGGCAGTTCGCAGACCGTTCACTGAAGGTACGGCCTCGGAGCGAGGCGTGAGTGACTGCAGAGAACTGAATGCGGTATATTACATCATTTGGCAATACGTCGCCGCGCACTGAGAGTTGCGCCATGCTATCCGTCGTACGGAAGACCCCGTTCCTACGCTCACTTCCCATGAACCGCATGGCAAGCCTGTTGTGGCGCACGCGGACGTCGGGTGGCGGGAAGGCTGACGAGGTGCGGACGTGAGGGTCGGTGAACCGCTTCGCGTGCTCTGTGGGTTTGAAATGAGCGGATGGCGTGAGTACTATCGCATGCATACTGGGTAACATTTGGACATACAATGTTCGTGGAATAGAGAGGTCTGCGGGCCAGTTGCCCGAGCGGCGGGGGGAGATCGAGGGGCGGACATGAGTATGTCAGAGACAACAGCTGCGATCGTCGTCCACGCTATCCACAAAACATGAAATGAGTAAGCGGTGACTCTAGAGGGTAAAGCCCGAGTGTACGAAATGTGAGAGTACCACCGCTGTCTTCGGTTGGATGCAGGTCGCCAACAGGGCTCGAGACTCAAGAGAGTATTCGGCTGCCAGAAAAGGCACTGGCCTGCCCTACAACAACCTGGGCATCAGCCGCCCAGCTCCATCTGGGGATGGGCAGCTGGTGTCACAGATTCTTGAAGGGCAGGCCAGTAGCCGATGGGCTCTGGCCTGCTCTCTAAAAGCCTGTGGTGGGTATCGTGCTGGATTGCTTCGATTTCGGGGCCTTTTAAGGCCTTCTAGCACCATAACATAGCCAATAGACTTGAAGCGATAAAGACAGTCCCCCTGAGCTGTCAAAACGAGGCAAAGTCATGTAAATAGGTGTCCATCAAGACCTCTTCTTTACGAGATGGGTGTCACCGACACTTACCAGATATGGTAACTTCCCATAATAACTCGCCGCAATTGTATTGTGATATTGTTGGTACAATCTCCCGAGCTCGGGACTGTTCAATATGGTGATTAGAGCATCCACCATGATCAAGAAGTATATAAAACTTTGTTTGGGTCATGGTGTGTTGAGTGGACACACCTGTACCCCAGATTGCTTCGAAAATAGCTTGTGGCACTCGAGATTCGTCGACATGGCGAATGCACATCATGGCCAGCGGGCCGAGGCTCCGCAGCCCCAGGAGAGCGCGGTAGGTGGCGGTTCGCGAAACAGTCTCTCCCTTGCTGGAAAAGCACTGCTGAATCGTGAGTTAAACAGTTAGTTTGTGTGACTTGAGTTGATTACACTGACGTATCACAATAGAATATTTCGCCATCAATCCGAATCCATCGAACGTCGAGCAACACATATTGCTCAACATCCTTCGCAGTCTCCCAGAATGTGACTGGTACGATAAACATCGTCTAAGTTCATGGTTTAGTCAACGGAGAAAAAGGGACGGGAGAGCAAGTAAGTTATCTGACGTACTTTGAGCCCCCGGCCTATTTGCCAACACGTACCGTATGTACAGGGAACACCTTCGAAGCGCTGGTCCTGAATATTCCTACCGAGGTTCTGGTCCAGGAGCTTACTAGAAGGCACCACGCAGTGCTCATTGCAGCACATGGTGGACCGCCGAAGCTTCCATTCGGCGAGCCCGAAGCCGATCCCTTCCAAATGCTTGCCGAACACTCAGCCATGCATGCGCAGCGGCCATTTGAAACGGGTGGCGGCATAGGCTGGGCCCATGCCGCATTTACTCCGCCTACTACTATGGGGTATCACTGAGTCGGCGCGACCCCTCAGTCGGCAGGTCACGAAAAGTAACGCAATTGTCACGGATAGTCACCCATGCCGATTCTAAAGTCCACTCGGCCACTCGTCAATAGCACAGGAAATTCTGCGATTGTGACGGTCCTGGCTGCGAGTACATGTAGGGCACAGGGCAGGTACTATTTCTAGCTGTAGTGTATGTATTGGTATAGTACTGTGAGCTGAAGTATGGCTGGTGGTGATCGAAGACCGCAGGTGTGAGCGAGAAAGTAGTTGCGGCCGGGGTCGATGGAGCAAGCAACTCAACATCGACACGGGCGACCTGGGGAGCTGGCGGTGTTTGTGATAGCTGCTTGAATGTGTGCTTCATGTTCAGAACCGCCGTTGCATCGGAGGAGGGAGACGCGTGTCACATGATCGTGTCCACGCTCGCGTCCAACGTCGGCGCGCGAACATGCGCTCCGAGTTCGAAAGCGCTGCACACCGGCCGACTGCCGCACCGCAGCGCTTTGCATTAACAGCAGCGATATTCCTCTTACGACTTTGTATACCAGGCCGACTTCTCCGTTACGACCTTTGACGATGCCTGTACCTGACTTTGCCAACAATAACCTGTATCTTTTCGTCCGTGATGCGCATTCGGAACTCACCCCGAACAAAACGCAGCAGGTCACCCTCATCGTCGCAGCATGCTATATTGTTGCGATAGCCATCCTTTGGTAAGCATGTCTGGAGTAGTTCAAAATGCCCAGCTAATGAACTCTCCAGGCATGTCCCATATCTTTCTGTCATAAGTCAGTGGACAGTCGTTCCGTTGAGTTCATCCTTCTGACCGAAGTGCTATCCCATTGTGGTGCATGATGTCACAGTTTATCCGTTCAAGTGAGTAATCAGTCAATTTCAGACCCTCAACCCGAGCTGAGCTGCTCAAGACTACTGACCGTAGGGTTGCACGAGGTTGGTCGCATTACTTGCTATTCGAGTGGAACACCTTTATGGCTGATACTGAACATACAGATGAGCCATGCTGTCATGGGCGGTAAGCCCTCATGCCCTCGTGCATTTACCAGCACCGTGTAATCAGGACTATCTCCAGTGCTCACCTGTGCGCACATCCACTCGATCGAACTGGACCGTAAGTCCTCCCCCGAGCTCCACACTTGCGATACTCACTCGGCTCCTCCCAGCCGATGAGGGCGGCTCGACCCGCATGTCCGGCGGGATCCCCTGGATCACCCTCCCCGCTGGCTACCTCGGCTCGACGTTCATCGGAGCCGCACTCATCGCCTGCGGCTTCGACACGGACGCGAGCAAGGTCGCGTCGCTCGTCCTTGCGGTGTTCTTCCTGCTCACGCTGTGGTGGGCGCGCCGCGAATGGATGTGAGCTGCATGAGCCGGTCTAATCTTCGCCCGCTGTGTGCTGAGAGGTGTCGTGGATAGGACATGGCTGCTCATCCTCGGCATGTCCGGGCTCATTATACTGTTTTGGTTCGTCAAGGGCGGTGTGGCGCTACGCTTCTTCGTACGTCTTGCTTTGGAAGCCTGCTTTATCGCTGGTATAGAATCGGCTTTTCAGATTCTCTTCATCGGCGTCATGTCCGATTTGTATTGTCTGTGGGACATCATAGGTACGTGGTCCCTTTATCGTCCTGGCGGGCGCTTCTGAGCCCGCACACAGACGACACAATTGAGAGAAAGGTCAACGGTTCCGACGCATCCGCTTTCGCCCAAATATGCGGATGCTGTCCTTCCCAAGGTCATTGCCCACCATCCACTTCTGACATACAACTGACGTCGACTTCAGTGTGGGGTGTGATCTGGCTCCTTGAGGCCATCTGCCTCTTCGCTGCCGGCATCATCGTGGGCTTGGTCGCCTTCAAGGTTAATTTACTCACTTTGCCGTCAAGGCATATCACTGATGCCGAGCATCTGCAACGCGTTCTAGGAGTCTTCCACGCAGCAAGAATCAGACGCTACGCATTTCTTGCCCGTGCCGGGGGAGCCAAACCCGAACATGGCTCTAAGCCTCGCGCCCATGTCGCTCTTGAACCTGGCTCTTTCGGTAGCGACGTCAGGGTTGTTCCTGCTTCAAGCATAGTAGTGTTCAAGTCTCGTTCTCCCCTCTATGGACTTTTCGGATGGACGCACTTTATATCTTGTTGCCCTGCGATTATACCACCGATGTATCGTATCCAGTTTGTATGTTATCTAGATGCCTAGGTATATCTACTATTCTCACTATGTTCACGAGGGTGGACAATCCGAGTGCGCCGAATGGCCGCATGCATTACATTGCCCGATGAGAAAGCATGGAAGACATGATATACAAATCACCTCATACAAAGCAAACATTTCACACAGTACCAACCTCGACTCCGCTGAAATCATCACCGCCTCGAATCCCGTCCATACCGCTCGCGCGAGTCCGACCTCCGCCGATCCCTCTCCTCATACCTCCTCTTCTCAAACCCATCAGGTCCTTTTCTCGCATATCCATCTCTCGCGTCCCGGCCGTTCCTCTCCGGCTCTCGAGACCGCGAACGGCGGTCCCGATCGTAGCGCGAGCGGGCCGGCGGGGGCGGGCTTGGCGAGCGCGGCCGCGCACGCTCGTAGTCGCGATCACGTTCACGGTCGCGACGTTCTGGGGTGTAGTCCCGCCGGGGCGGCGGCGAGTCGCGGCGGGACCTGTACTTGTCGTTGTACCGATCGCCTTCGCGCCGCCTGTCGTCGTCTCTGTCGCGGGGCCGTGCAGGCGGGGGAGTCGGGGAGCGGCGCCGATCGTGGTTGCGACGGGGCGGGGTGCGCGAGTCGCGAGAGCGGTCTCGGTGCCTGTCGCGCCGCGGGGGGCTGACAGAGCGCCGCCGGCGGGGAGACCGTCGCGAGCGGTCAGACGCGTCAGACTCGGAGTCCGAGACGCTCGAATCGGAGTCTGAGTCTGAGTCTGAGGAGCTATCGGAGGGGGAGGAATCGGAGTCGGACGAGGAATCTGAGGAGGACTCGGCTTCGAGGAGTGCACGGCGCTGCTCCATGATGATCCGTGGCGCATTCTTAAGGTGCTCGCGCATCTCTTCCGTGGCCGCGCCCAGTCCAATGCTCGTGAAGTAGTTGATGGCGAAACGGGTATCCTTCGGGTTATCCATTGGGAACATTCCGCTGCATGCCCGCCGGACTTCGTCGTCCTTGAAGCGCTCCACAAGGGTCTTCAAACCCAATGCCTCAGTGACTTCGTTCATCATGATCTTTACGAAGATACGGCTACTGGACGTCGTGTCCTCCTCTGTGAGCTTGATGCACTCCATGGCTGTCCACGAGATCGAGTCGGTCGCGATGAGGTGTCCGAAGAAGCGGGCGATATTCCGCAGGCGGTTCGTCTCGTATCGATGGATGGTGGTGTAGTAATTGTGGAATGCTTCCTCGAAGCAGTCGAACCACACGCGGTTGAGCTTGCAAAACCGCTCGCCAATCAAGCCGTAGAAGGTCGAATACGAGCGTTCTTGCGAGCAACACTCGATAATCATGTTGCACATCTCAATCTAGGAAGGATGAGTCATATGGTGCCATTCAAAGAGTTATGACGACATACCTCCTGGCCTTCCTTGATCTGGACCTTGAGTAGCTTGTGCACAGCTTCTTCGTAGTTCAACGCATTCATGATCGTCAAGTAGATGACCTTCCGCAAGTTGATCAGGTTGGTTTCTGTGCGGTCCTCAATGCCCTCCTTCTCCGCGACGGCTACAAAGGGATGGTCAATAACGGCAATAGCGGGACACTGACGAAGTATGACATACCTTCCTCGTCTTCCTCGTCTGACTCCTCTTCCGAGCCAGACTCTTCGTCGGAAGAGCCTTCTCCAAGGATCTCGGCCTTGATGGTCTTGTATCGCTCCTCATTTTCGAGGTAGCTCGGATCGAACTTAAAGATATCTATACCGAGTCAGGTAATGCAACGAACCAGAGGCAGCGAATTGACTTACTCAAGCCTTCTTGCACCTGTAACTCTTCCTCAAGCTGAATCTGATGAGTGATCTGGTCATCTTCTTCAACCAGGTCCAGACCCTCAGGGACGATCGGGTTATCCTTGTACTTGTCCTTCCTCACTTGCATGAGAACCTCGATCATGTACTGGACACGGTGGCTGATAGATCCTTCGTTCAGCACAGCACGGAATCGCTCGAAGACAGTCGCATTAGCCTTCGGCGAGTTCTCCGCCAGGAAAGCGCCGACTTCGCGCGTGAAGCCGACCGCGATCTCGATGGAGTCATCAGTCGGGCGTTCAAGGAGAAGCACGAGGATTTGTAGAGCGATGATTTCATGGGCGACGCCCTGGTTGACGAGATGTGCAATGAATGTGGTAGTAGAATGGCAAACGATCTGCGCACGTATATTAGTCATTGTCGCATGGCGTATATAGTGACTGCAGAACGCACCTTGTCATTCCTTTTGAACGCTCTCCTGAACTGGCTTATTAGCCGAGTAAGAACTAGCTCGCCAACTTGCGGCAGCTTGGTATTGATGATCGCTACCAGTGCCGCGAACACGGGAGTAAAGGGCAAACTGGCAGCCTGCGCCTTCATAACACTCCGCGCAAATAACCCCCTGCCACGAATGAGGTTCTCCGAGAAGAGCTCCGGAATGATATGCTTGATGTTCGTCACATTGACTCGATTGACAATACCGGTGATCGACTTGCGCAGCGCGTCCCACGAGAGTCGCTGGTACTCCGCACTCGACTTGTCCTTCCCAGCCGCCTCCTGCAACGCACGCAGACGCGCAGGGGGCATATAGACACCGCCAGACCGCGAGTTCGCGAGCTTTGCAAACTCGGCTCTGGCGTCGAAGTCGTCGCCCTTCTTCTCCTTGTCGTTGTCCTTCTCCTTCTCTATCTTCTCGAGTTCGCTGGCCGCTATACGTGCAGCCAGCTGGCGCTCACGCTCGGCTCGCCGCACTGGGTCGACATCGCTGACCTTCGGCACCTCGACCAAACGTACCCTGGGGGAAGGAGAGACCGAGCGGCGGCGTGTTGTCGGAGGCTGCTCAGACTTTTCGGGCGAGCGCGATCGGGACCTACGCTGTGGTCAGCGAAAGGTAAACAAAGAATCTGAAGTCAGCATACCTCTTCCTTCCCGAGTATGGTGAATCCGGAGGTGCAATGGGGGTGAGTGTCGCCGCTGTCGCCATTGTAGTCGCCGTTCAAGATGCTGAGTAGCCGCAGCGAACTACGGGGGTGTATTTGTCAGTATTTGTACGCCACGCCACCGGGACATTGGCGGCCCGCCATGCTCATCCTCGCCGGACACTGAGCTACTGCTTCGATTAAACATATCCATTTCGTGTGCGCTATAGACGATGGAGGCATTGGAGGCAATACCAAATCTCACACGGGTGAGGTTGATTATAAATGCAGTTGACTAGTTGACTTTACATCTGAAGCCAGTTGAGCAAGAGCGTGGTCAGAATTCTTGGTCAGGTACATGTCGTCCGCCAGTTCTATTGCTAGCCTCATGATCTTAGGAGCTCATCAATTGTCTTATACTATCCACAGAATCCTGGAAAGTTTACTTTGCAAGGTGTGTTGATTATAAACGCCTGCAGGATGATGCTAATCTTACGCAGGAACGAACACGTATCTTATCGGGCATCATAACCCGTATATTCTGATCGACACTGGCGAAGGCAAACCGGAATACATCCCTCACCTAGAGGAGGCCCTTCGCGACATCACAAAGGAGGTACATGCCGACCAGCCAGACATCTCAGACATAATCATCACGCACAAGCATCATGACCACTGCGGAGGCCTCCCTTCGGTTCTATCTTTATTGCGTCGCCTGTGGGATAACAACCAGAATGGAAATGCTACTCCGTTCGTCCCTCCACGAATACATAAGCTGCCTCTCCCCGCCCCAGACACGAAGTTACAGTCCATTCTCGAGAGCTTACCTCAAGGCTCATACACACCTGGTCCCTCCGGGGGGCCAGTACACGAGCTACGGGATGGGCAGCTCTTGCAAGTCACCAATGCACCTTCCGGCATCGATACCACCTCTTCCGTGCTGCAAGTAATCCACACTCCCGGCCACACCGCCGACTCGCTCTGCCTCTACTACCCCGCCGCACGCGCGCTCTTCACGGCCGACACCGTCCTCGGGCATGGGAGCGCCGTGTTCGAGGACCTCGGGCCATACATGTTCAGCTTGCGCAAGCTGATCGACTTCGGCTCGGAGGAGATCGACGGTACGCCGCGCTACGGGACGGTGTACCCGGGGCACGGGCCCGCGGTGCCCGACGGGCTCAAGCATGTGAGCACGTACCTGCAGCACCGCACCGAGCGCGAGGAGCAGATCCTCAAGGTGCTGCAGTGGCCGCCGCCGTCAGATGACCCATGGACGACGTGGACGATCGTGCAGACGATCTATGCGGACTATCCGCAGTCCCTGTGGGAGCCGGCTGCTGCGAGTGTGTCGCAGCATCTGCGCAAGCTCGAAGCGGAGGGGAGGGTGGAGTGCTTGGGTGGAACAAGCAAAAGGACTGAGTGGGAGTTCATAAGGTAGTGGTCGTCAACTTCTCATATGCTTGATATAGACGAAGATCTGGGTGGTATATCGGAACAGGATGGATGGTATGGACTACAGGATGTATGTACTATAGAGCATCAAAATTGATGTGATGTGATGCACGCCGTCTCTCGAGTTCGTCTTCTCTCTGCAGGCAACTTTAGCAAGGAGCACCGACATAGATACTCTATGAAGCGCACCTTCTCGTTCAGATGCAGGACAAATACAATGATCGCCAGCACAATAGTCGCAGCGACGACCGTTAGCGTGACCCATGGGATCCACTCTCCCGGGCGGAGGTACAGCTCACGCTTCCACCCGTCCTCTCCTTCCAATGGCGGGATGATGACCAGTTTCGAGTTCGGTATCACTCCCTCCATGTCGATGAAGTGCTGCTTAGTATGCTTTGTCGAGCCAACAAACAGGTTCTCGATGTAGTTATTTGTCCTTCCGAGGCCGAAGTAAGCGTACGGGGTCATGAGGGAGTGGTAGGAAGTCTGCGGGAGCTGGCCGACTGGCGAGGTGTGAGCTGACGACAAATCGAGGAATGTCACGCTTACCTTGTGCCGCGGAGCGTCCGCCCGCGGTATCGAGGACGGTATACTTGTATGTGGCGCCAGAGTAGCTGACCCCGAAAGGCTACAGGTTTTGGTCAGCGGTATTGTCTCCAAATCCGGGAGTTCTGGGCATACATGATATCGTTCGGAGCTGTTAGGTGTGGAACACAGTCCGCTTCCACAAGCACCATTGAGCACTACATCGCGGTCAGCAACATAGAATGCCTACATAGTCGTTGCATACGTACCTATCGCCTTAAGGAAGAATGCGTCGTAGTAGAAGTTGTTCTGAACGAAAAGAATGTTGCCCTGGCCTTGCGAGCCAGTGCGCTGCACCATGATGTCCAACGTTCCCTGTGAAGAACAGTGCTGTTAAAAAGAGTAGAAGCATAATTTCCTTTAAAACTTACATCTTCATCTAAGTCCAACAACGCAACCGACCGTGCGTCTTGTATGCCTTTGAGCGGTTCAGTGCCTTTCTTCACGACACTCCAACTTCTCCGCCCGTTCCCGTTTGAGCCGCATCCGGCAACACCCTTACCACATGGCACAGAGAATGCCAAAGACGGTATCCGCGACATCTGCGGGCCTGTACCCGTCGCTAGGATCGCGACAATGTCCGGGAAGCCGTCCTGGTTGACATCGCCGAGCTTGATGGGTACAGGAAGAGGGGGGTTGAAGGAAGTGTCGAGGACCAGGAGAGAGGAGGGACTTGACGAGCCAGATGTTTGCGGGAAGATGGAGGAGATAGGAATGGTGGCGAACGCCTACAAAGTCGAGATATGTCAGCGTATGCGGAGCCACCAATACAATCCGAACGTACATTATTGCCAGCGCTCGGGCTAAGATCAAACTGAAAGTCGGGGTCGGCCGTGCACAGTTCCTGAGGGGGCCGGCACACCCGCTTGCCATTCTCCACGCCAGAACTGGTCGTAGATGCGCAAAGTGGAAGCTGCTGGTTGTATGCAATGTTGATAGCGCAGTCTGAGCCAATGCCTGTCGAGGAGGACACTGAACTACAGGTCGTAAACAGCATGTCCAACGTCCCATCTCTGTCTGCGCAAGCAATGTTAGGGCCGAGCTTGAGAGAAAGCGTGAAAGTAGCAAACCGATATCGGCGAAGGAAACTGTTTGAACGCCATCAGGGAGACGACCGAGCTGCGCGAGCGCGAAACCATCGGCCTTGTTGTTTACCCACATCTGGTAATACTTCGACCTTGAATTTTGCTCGTTGCATACCAGAAACAGGTCTAATGGCGTTCAAAATTGGCTCGAAGCATGGAAAGACATGATATAAGATCTAAGTTACCTGCAAGACAATCTCCATTTAAGTCGACTGCTGCATTGCTATGTGGATTGGACAACGTGCATTGTGCGCCTTCGAAGTTGGGATCTGTGCTACGGGTGGCATATTCATTCTCAGCAGACGCAAATAGAATGACGGAACCACTCACACGTTGAATATCCGTGGGTTAGATGAAGAAGAGTTCCAGATGTTGCTCCATATTTTGAATGTGGAGCTTGAGGAGGATCGTGCAGGGATTCCTATCAAGTCAATCTTAAGATCACCGTTGAAATCCATCGGGATAGGCTGGGCCATCGTGGATGGAGGTGCAGATATAGGGTTCATGTCTGCAAATGATGAAATTCCGAAACAGTTATCAAGCGGTAGAGTCACTCACTGAAACCTCCCTCGGGGGATGCCACATAAAGGTCGATAGCCAGCCGGTTAGACCTCTGCGCTTGGCTCATCACCAGTAAGTCCACCTTTCCGTCCTGCGTATAATCCCCCGGCACAACATTGACGACCTTCTGCGGATGTCGAAACGCCGCCGACTTCCTGTACACATAATCGTCTGGAATCACATCGCTCGGTTATCACGCTTCGTCGGGCATGCACATGTCACGCACCATGATTCCACAAATACACAGATAACGTCTGCTGGTCCGAAGCAAGCCCTAGCAGATCCAGGCTAGGGCACATTGAGCAATTGGCCTCAGAGTCCACAATCCAAATCCGCTCACAATTGGTCCCCGTTGAAGTCTCCAAAAGCTACTACACGGTCGTCATTGTCCAGGCCCAGCGAGCCAGCCCCAAGAAGCGAGTTTCCACTGTATCGTTTTGGTGGGAACGGCCAGATCCCGTGTGCAGGCTGTGTAACGCTGGCCAGCGCGAGCAAGACATGGAGAGGAGAGAGTGAGCGCTTCCATCGCCGTCGAACGCCTCCGGGGCGAGCGTCGCGCATGGCGAATCAACCGAGAGCAATTTCGTCTATTTAGATGCAGTCACCCGATACTGTAAGTAGAGTGGGGGCACTCGAACTCCAAGCTCGAGGGAACGCAGGATGGGGAAAGTAGAGTCGCAGGAGGCTACAGCACTGCGGCTCATAACAGCACGGAAGTACACGTCCGGAGGCGCCCCTCCCGCCACCCGCGCGCTGCGGCGGGCCGGTGGCGTTCTTCCTATGACTTTTCTACGGCCACGACGCTTTCTTTTTCTTCCTCATGGATTCAACGATTCCGCCAGCAACACATATCTGTTGGCTTAATCTTGCACTTGTTGGGTCGGCCGATCTCTACGGGGTTTCTTTTTCTGAGCTTACGACCCGCTTGTTGATCGTCTGTCAGAACGGCGACGCCCTTCGAGCGAGACTAGGAGAAAGCTATGTAGTTGCTGCGGCCTTTCGACGACCCTGCAGTCAGTCGCAGGTTGACGCTTGTCTTGTGACAATATCTATAGCTCGCCGTGCTATCTAGTCAGAGACTCATGCTTGATGCACTCAGCCTATTGGTCCTAGGGTGGTGATTTTCGATGAATAGCGACGAACACATCCAGCCGGAGCTCACTCAGGCGGGAGGCTACGGAGGTTTTTGACTCTTCTTTCACCGCGGTGGCATTTCTGGAGCTGAGACGGCTTGTGCTACGTCCTTTGGAGCAACTGACGAGCAGTGGCCTGCGGCAGCTTCTTCGTCCGGCTTCCAAGGACCAAATGTCGCAGCAATGGAGCCAATAACTCACTCTATGGATGCGACAGAGTGGCTCCTTTGTCTCAGTCTATGTATTTGGTGTGTGTTCGGAGACCGGCGCTTTGCTGAAGATTCCTGCTGCTGTGGCCAGGTAACCTTCTCGCATTGTCTCGGGCCACTTCAATAATAGAGCGGTACCGGACGAATGCACTTTGACTGTCGTTCGTCAACCTGTGGCCCTTCTCGAGACACATAAAGCGCTCGAGAGATGCCTGCAATGCTACCCACCAACGAGACCCCGTCAACAAGAATCATCAAGAATTCGAGCCAGCTATGGAAGCAGGACGACGCTCCTCTCGGGCCCCGCGTTCGCAGGTGGGCATGCTGGTATGCTTCCTTTCCTCATACCGGGATGCTTGATAATAATTCTACTATGGACGTAGCCAAACATGACTACTACTGGAACGGACCTGGAATCGGACTACCAACGGGTCAACAACGTCGACTACCCGGGATTTTTCTCTGCCAAGCGTGTGTCATTTTCACCGCCATCATCGCCCAGAAAGCAACGCAGAGAAAAGCCTCATGGGTATCCGCAAGCCAGTGTAGGAGGAGGGCCTGTACTGCCGTTAGTGTTTACACAGCCTCAAGATAGTGCGGTGGAGCCAGCAGTGAAGGCACCTCCGGAAATCAAGCAAATCCTACAAGGCCTGCCGCTTCCAGGAGGGACCAAGCCTCTCATCACGCCGGAGTTCCCTCTCGAAGTGCGGAACAGATGGTGTGCAGAGAAACGGTTTGACCAATTGACCCCGGACAGGCTAAACGGGATCGAGATCCACGAGAACGGCACGGTGCGTGCAGTTACGTGTAGCATATTCGATGTCGATTCCTCACAGTGTACCCCAGATAAACTACGGCAGCCTCAAACCGACTGTCGTGTTCTTCGAGTACAAGTCCAGTGCCATCGAGGACAAGTACAATCTCAAACTAGCCGAGCACGGCTGGATCCGCAGCACCTCCGTGCTACTCCCCAAGCTCGCAAGCCTGCGGTCCTTCCACCTCTTCCTGTCATCGGGCGCGGCCTCTCCCAGCGGTGCGGCCCCATACAGCCGGATTAGATATCTCGGCGTATACAGGGCGTTCTCACCGGGGCTCGCAGCCATCCCGGATGCGGTGATCTTCCAATGTCTTGACTTCGACGACAAGCTTGTGCATGCGCTGGCTCAGATTGAGGCGGGACCGATGATGGCGGCTTCGCCGAGGAAGTCGACGCGAACGCCCAATTCGCGCGTTGCAACTGTCCCAGGATATCAGACTATGCCTCGCTCTCCATCCAGCTCTCCGCGAAAGGGCCAACGCTCCCAGACGATGGATTATTACTAGCTCTGCCAGATTTCAAGCCCGTACTTTCTTTGCATCGTGCACCATGTGCTACCATGTTGTATGCTGTTTCCTTCATAATAACGCCATGATATGACTGTGCTGTATCCAGTATGCTATTGAAATTGTAATTCTATTAATGAGGGAGAGGTACGATGAAAAAGACCAGGACAATACAAGCAAGAAAAAGGGATGAAAAAGGTTTGCGAAGGGCACGGCCCATCTGCGCGAACGGACGACTCGTCCTTATCTCCTAAGACTAACTCGGCCCATCCTGTGAGTTGCGGAATTGCTTCCCTGGCCCGTGCAGGACAGATTACGCCAGGCCGTGCCAGAGGCCTACGCCACGGACAGCCAAAGGCTACCAAGTTTTCTGGAGGGGACGGTCTTGAACCAGCGCACAGACGGGTTTGTCCGTTGGGGCTTTAGACCACCTCGCATTCCCGGATTAGGGCCGCTACAGCCACTACTCCATTGTACCACGTTAAACAACGTTTGTTATCTGTATACATAATGTTGTTTGAAATGTATGTTAGACGGCCGGGCCGCTGCACGCCTGCGCTCCGTTGCTCTCCCAGAACGTGTACGATGGCGAAACTGCCGCCCTCCACGTTCGTCGGTATTTCACCGGCAGCGCGGTCGGGAATCTCGTCTCTGTCCTCACCACGAACCCCGGAGCCTGTTCCCTGCGCACCGTAGCAATAATGTCCGAACTCCTGCTCCAGCCCTTCCTCGAGGGCTACCGCGCCCTGCTCCAGCCCGTGGCGCCGCTCGCCTGGTTCGGGCTCTCCTTCACCTACCTCGACGTCGCCGCCGCGTTCCGCCTGTGTGTCGGCCTCCGCCAGCTGCGCGAGCACCTGCACCGCGAGCACGTCGCGAAGACCGGGCAGGCGGGCCCCGAGGTCGAGCCGCGCTCGCTCGTGCGCGACGCGAGCGCGACGCTGCTCGTCGTGTACGGCGGGGAGGCCGCAGCCGGTGAGCCCCCACCTCCCACACCGTGCTCCGCATGCTGACGGCGATGCTGCGTGCAGCCGCCGGGCTGGGCGTCCCCCCGTCGTTCATGCTCTCCGGGACCGTCCCCGCGTTCTACGCCGCGATCCAGGCCGCCGTCAACTACCTCCCGAGCGTCCCGACGCCCCGGCTCTCGACCGAGCTCCCGACGGCCGTCCTCGACGGCTTCGCCCGCGCCTTCCTCCTCTGCACCCTCATCCCGCCGATGGTGCTCCAGCACCCGTGGCCCGCCGTGCAAGACTCGCCCTGGACGCTCCTCGTCACCTCCTTCGTACGCCCCCTTCTCCCTCCTCCCTCCCCCCTACTGACCCCGCACAGCTGATCACGAACGGCGGCTTCCTCCTCGTGAACGCGTTCTCCTTCCTGCAGCCGTACGCGCTCACGTTCGCGACGCCGCCCGAGCTGCTCCCGTACGGCTGGACGACGACCGACCTGTGGTGCGCGCCGCTCGTCACCGCGCTCTACGCGCTCCTCACGCACGCGCAGCCCTTCTGGGCGGGCGCGCACGCCGTCGCGCTCGGCTGGCTCGGCGCGGGCCCGGTGGGCGCGGAGGCCGTCGCGGCGGTCGACCCGGAGAGCGCGCGCGCGACGTGTGCGGCGGTGCTTGCGGTATTGTTCACGACGCGCGCGTATAAGAACTTTGGCAGTGCCGAGATCAAGGTGCCCGTTGCGGAGAAGACCAAGGTCCAATAGAACCTGTTAGAGATAAGTAGAGGAATGACCTTCACGAAATGTATGACCATGTCTGGTAGACATACGGGCTTGTAGACACGCTATGTAGATTGGTTTGACAGGAGATAACGTGCTTGTAATGATACTGCACGAATGGCGAGCTGGACACTGGAAGATGCGACACGTGAGATATGCTCCCGCTTGGCCAGGACGGCGCATACAGCCTGCACGATTTCGAGTAGACAACGTCATGCACATAGAAGCGGATGAGATTACAGTAGAACACAAGTAACGTTATGCACACAGAATCCAAGTCAACCCAGACGGGGCCCGCGGGGCCCTGTCTCCCATCTTCCGTCCATCTACACCTGCACCAGTCTAACAGCACTTGCCGCCCTGCTGTTGGCTTGCGTCGACACTCGGGCTGACGGTGATAGAGTCGCCTGTCGGTGGCTTGATTGGGTCTGCGGACTGCTCGAGCGACTTGCTCGACACGATGCGGTAGATGTCTGCCGCGGAGTTAATGCGTCAGTATGTGCGCGGGACTGTGAGCAAGTGGGGAGGGGAACGGGACGCACCGGTCAGGATGGTCTGGAATGCAGACTCGACGTTCGAAGCGTCCAGCGCCGACGTCTCGATGAACGACAGCCCGTTCTCCGCTACACATGGCATTTATTCATCAGCATCTACGATATCCACGACGAGACGGTGGTGAGAAGTGCGCACTAGCGAAGGCCTTCGCCTCGTCGGTGGGGACTGCGCGGAGGTGCTTGAGATCGCTCTTGTTCCCGACGAGCATGATGACGATGTTCGAGTCTGCGTGGTCGCGCAGCTCCTTGAGCCACCGCGTCACGTTCACGTACGTCGCGTGCTTCGCGATGTCGTACACGAGCAGCGCGCCGACCGCCCCGCGGTAGTACGCGGAGGTGATGGCGCGATACCGTTCCTGGCCCGCTGTGAGCGCAAATCGTCAGCATGGGCAAACGTGCCGCACGACGGGGGCGAAGCGATGGTTGGGGGTCGGGGAGACGGGCGGACGCACCAGTGTCCCAGATCTGCGCCTTCACCGTCTTGCCGTCCACGTTGATCGAGCGCGTCGCAAACTCGACGCCGATCGTCGACTTGCTCTCCAGGTTGAACTCATTCCGCGTGAACCGCGAGAGCACTGCCGCACGCCGTCAGTCCCGCATGCGTACCATGTGCAACGGCGCAACTCACGGTTGCTGTGTCAGACGCAGCCGCACAACGCACACAATCAGCGGGGGCTCGTCAGGCACTGCAGCGCATATACGCACGACTTTCCGACGCCAGAGTCTCCGATGAGGACGACCTGCAGCACACCGCACGCACCGTGCGCAGTCAGCGCCTCGTCGCCGCACACCAAGCGCCCGACGCACCTTGAACAAGTAGTCGAAGTTGCTTCCCTCGGCCATGTCTGTGTGCTAGCTTCTGTGTGCTTGTGCGGGCGCGGTCGCGTGTGTTCGTGAGGGGGTCGTGGAGAGGCAGCGGGCGGGGCGGGGAGGGGGAGGAATGGAGGAGTTGGCGGGTGTTGGCGTGGAAGGGGCAGTGAGAGGTGGCGGAGTTTGAACCCCGCAGGGCTCTTGTTGCTGGCGACGTACGCGAAATTGGCACGACCGGCTGCGCTCTCTTCGATACGTGCTCGCGTCCGTGCCTTTCCTCTGCGAGTTTCGTCCCTAGACGGCCTGGCTGTTCCTGTTGTCTGCTCGAGGGTGCTCTTTGCTCGCGAGTGGCCAGCTTACTCTACTCGGATATGTCGCGCGCGCCTGTTCGGGCCCTCACTTTGACCGTGATTCTTCTAACCGGAAGCTCTTACGAACATCCGCGACATCTCGACGTGCAGTTGATGTACTAACGCGTACAATAACCGAGGAATGTCCAAGGACACGGATTACTTGTAACCGAAACTGGCCGTCAATGCGGAACACTTCCTCGAGATCCTAAAGAACGACATTAGCATCATGTCATCCATCTTCCGGATACCCATTCATCATCAAGTCGGTGACTTACCAGCCACCAGGGGACATCACGTCCACTTCCTTGGGCACCCTCCACGAGGCTCTCCTGCAATCCATCCGTCAAGGCCCACCATCGCTGCGTCTCCGGATCCTGCGCAAGCTTCCGCATGTCCCCTTCGTAGTCCGTCCCCGTGTATTTGAAATGCGCAATGAGCAGCCGCAGCGGCGCGTAATAGTGGATAGAGTAGTCGGCAATGTGCGCGCGCGCGATGGCAGCCAGGACGCTGGGCCAAGCGGCGGCGTGGAGCTCTTTGTAGGCTTCTTCCGCGCCGGGCTTCAGCTGTAAGGCGGGATCAGGCCTCGCACAGTAAATGAGGATAGGAGTCGGAGACCTTTATGATTTGACAGACGCGTTTGGTGTGAGGAGCAGACATGTGGGCCGTGATACAGTGTGAGTGGGAGCGAGGGATCTGCTTTTGCCTTTGTTCAATACAACCTATTTGAAGAGTGCGTCAGAAAGTCGAGACTAATGGCATCCTCTCACAAAGTGACCATCGGATCCTTTGGGCCGTCTTGAAGCGGATGCAGACAACTTGGGAGCGGCACGCACAGCAGTGGAGCAATAGACTGCGACGAGTTGCTCCGAGCTCTCTGTCGATGCCCTTACCTCTTCTGCCACGACCAGTGTAACGAACAACCACGAATTTTGCTGTTGAAAGCACGACTATGACATCCTCCGCGGAACCCTCTGCGTTCACTCTTCTAACAATTCCCGATGTCGTCTTGAGCACACCCTCCTGGTCCACCACTGGCACAGTTGCGCTCGAATGCATAACACTTTCGCCACAGGCGGCACTCGTCTCTGTACCCAACGATCCCAACGCGCCCATGAGCGCTCCGTCAAACTCGTCCGCCGTCTACCTGGTGCTCAAGCTCGGCGACGCAGAGTTCCCGGTCGACCCCGCGCAGCAAGTCTCCCTCCTGATCGCGCAGGACGGGACACGGACCTACACCTTCTTCGGCACAGATGGAGGTGGCGGGGCAAGCCTCGGCCTAAGCGAAGAATACATCGTGCGGCTCGCCGTGCCACCGTCATCTCTGGCGAACCCGCAAGTCGCAGAGGACGTCGAGACGTTCGACCATGTCCTGACGCAATACGCCAACGTGACCTGGGAGACCGATGGTGCGCCGCAGAGCCCAGAGGCAGCCCATGTGCATCTGCGGGAGGGCATCGACGACGACCTCCGCGGGAGGCTGATCCTCATGGACGACGCGAGCGGGGAGGTCGTCGCACAGCTCCCGGAGAGCCTGCGGGTGACGGAGGACCCAGCCCTCGCGCGGGAAGACGAGAAGCGGGAGGGGAAGAAAGCCCCCTCTCCCGGCGCGGGAGAAGTGGCGCGCGAGGCGGACCCGGTAGTGCTGGAGCTCCCGCCGGACGTGTACGACGCATACATGAGGAGAGCGGACGAGCCCGAGACGGGAGGCGGGGCGGGCCGCGAGCTACGGGAGACGAGGGAGCTGCTCGTGCGCGCGATCCCGCCGGAGGAGCAGGACTGGCTCACGAAGTCTGCGTCGTTCATTAGGTGCGTCCATTCGCGCCTCTAGGATTGGTGGTGGACCGAGCAGCATGCATCCGTCCAGCTATGCCATCGACACCTCGACCTCCCTTCTCGCCTCTGGGATCACCGCCGCATCCTCGTACTACATCACGCACTCCGCCCCTGCTTCCGCGTCCGCGTCCGGGTCGTCGACGCCCGTCGGCCCCTCTACAGCCGCCAAAAAGGCCCCTGTCACGCCCAGCGAGCCCACGATGCTCACTTCCCCGCGCACACACGCAGCACTCGCGCATGCACACAATCTCAGCGCACAGGCGGCACGCGCGAGCGCGCGGACAGCCGCGTACGTCGAGGGGCTCCTGCGGCGCGCTGTGGGCGGGCGCACAATGCAGCCCACTCCCGCAGCCGCAGTCCTGTCAAACGAGATGAATGCGATGGCGGCGGCTGGCCCGCAGGCCATGGACGCGCCCCCGCCGTATGCGCCGTACGTCCCCCGCGCTGCACGAGCGACAGGCGTGGCGAGCGACGAGAAAGCCGACCCCAGCAAGCCCCCGCTCCCCCGCCGCCGCCCTGCGGCCCCTCCGCTCCCTCCGCGTCTCGCCCTGCCGCCTTCGCCGCAGCCTCCAGGCGCATATCACAGCCCGGATGCAGCAGCCATACCAGAGAAACAGGGGGATGGCACGCAGCCACGCACAAGGCAGCGCGAGCGCGCGCTGCTCTCACTGGAGCTCGTGCTTGCGTCTGCGGACGACGCGGTGCAGCGCTTGTTCGACGTAGGGAGTGCGCGGCTGGGCGACGTCATGGGGCACAAGTGCGTTGTCCTTTTCTGTTTCTCTGTTTATTTGTGCGGGTGCTGATGTGGATGTCTGGGCAGGTACGGCCCCGGCGCGGCGCATACGACGCACCTCGCGGCGCACACTGCGCGGAACGTCGTCCTGGTGTATATCGATGTGCGCGGGTTTGCGCGGCGTGCGCTCGTGAGGAAGGCGGGGAAGGAGTTTGTGAAGGCGCAGGTCAAGGGCAGGGGGCCGTCGGGAAGTGGTACACCTGTCGCTGGCCGTAGTACGGCTCGTTGAACAACTGATTTGCTCGGATAGAAGGATAACGGGTCAGGGATATGCGTCGGACTGTCTGGACACTGCATCGTGTAGAAGATTGTATCCCTTAGTCACAAATCACAGATTTAGCCATTGTAGTTTACTGTACAACCATCCAAGCAACACATGTCACCTCCGAGTCGTCCATGATCTGGCCCTTCTGGTGAAGGAGATTCTACCATAGCGTGATTTCTGGTGGCTGAAGGAAGGATGGTCGTGTCAGAACCACATCGTGACAGTGTCCTTATGCTCACTTCTCCTCGTGTCTCGAACGCAAGCCAATCTGCGGAACCCGTTGGGAGCAGGCCCATGGAGCGGCACTTCCATAGACCGAGCGCGAGCGTCAGCAAGTTGCATAGCAGGTACACGACCTTCTGGAGCAAGAGCGTCGTCAGCGCCTTCGGTGGTGCAGATTTCGGCGCGAATTGCGCAAATGCTGCTCGCAGAGCCTCAGCCACACACAGATACCACGAGTATACGAACAGGCGCACCGCTGTTGATCGACGCGAGGTTCTTGAATGGGCTCGAGAGGAGCATGAACACGATGCCCATGCTGAAGATATGTACGCCCCCGCCGGACATGTACAGCATGAAGGCCTGCATCGGCAGCGACTTCGCGGGCGAGATCGCAAGGTCCCATGCCCGCTTCACCTTGAGCTGCTCATATGACGCGGTCGCGGAGGAGGATGCCTTGCTTGGTGCTTTCGACTGAGACAGACGTGAGCTGCTAACGCTAACACCTCTGCGCAGCTCTCCCTGACACGTACGGATGAGGATGTTGTTCCTGAGAAGCCTGGAGGCGGGGGTAGGTGTCTCCACCTATAAACGTTGGTTTCGCATGAGCATTGATGTGCACTTGGAGGATAGCGGATGGCTCACTTCGCGGGGTCAACTACAACGGCAGACGTCATTTTGTAAAGCGTCAAGGGCTCTTTCGATTCAACGACAGGTAATGGTCCACTTGGCCTGTCCAACAGCCGAGTTGAATTCGTTGAAGGTCAAATGCGGCGGCAAGCACAAGCCTGACGCGTAGCGCCAATAAGCGCTAAGGGATGCGGCATGCGGACCGGGCCGGGAGGAGGAGGAAACCTGGAGCAACGGGGTGCGGCCACTCGGTGGCTGAAATCGTTATGCTGCAAAGTCCGTTCGCTTGTATCCATCACTCAACCGGAAATGAAGCAGTTTTCTCAGGCATGATATAAAGCATTCAAAAAAATTCTACGGCGTGCAATTTCCAGACTAACTGCAGATGATACTCTAGAAGGTGAATGATGCTGAAGCATCGACTGTCGGAGTCGAGTTTGTCTTCTCAATTCGAATATATATGCTGAGGGCCACCATTGATATAATACGAGTGCTACGACAATAAATATCACATGTTCGGAATTCCATAATCACCTGCAGGAACTACACCTCCAACAACGAATTATGAGTACAACATGGACGAGCCGTGGTCTAGAGGATCGGAAAGGCGAGTGTTAAAGAATGGATGGAGAAATATATCAGTCCATAAAACTCACCAAAAATATATTCAGTGCCAGTGGCGTCCACGCTAGTCGGCGTATCCGGTAGTACATGCAGAAACCAAAGCATCGCTGCCTTTGGCTCGTAAAATCCTAACATCCCCGAAGATCGCAGCCTCGTGGTCTGTTTTGATAGCGGTGCAAGCTTCCAGATGTTCTAGTTTCCTCGTCGTTTCCACTTCGCCAACATCATCGAACCAGTCTATGCTGTTGTCGGTGGATTCGCGAGCGCCATGATCCAGATGTTCGCCCATGTTATCGATGAAGGATATAAACCGAAGACTCGAGTTAGCGGGACACGACGTCGCCCCTCCGGTGTCCTCGGAATTACCATTTTGCGGTCCGCGCGCAACTTGGCGGAGATTGATGAGGAAATGGGACACAATTATGGCTTGAAGCCTACGTCGTCGTCATGTGGTAAATACACCATTGATCATTCCAAAATAAATAAAGGGGGCCTACGGAGTCGCGAAAGAGCCAGCCGTGTCAATGAAGACCTTATAGAATATATCAGCCACGGAGCTGTCACCTTCTCTGGTGATTACGGCCACTTACATTGGTACTAACGCCAGCAATACTTATTACGTTTAAGCTTAACAGTACGCTATATGGTGATGGGTATTCAGTGCCGGAGTTGACGAGTCACCGCCTTATACTTACAAAAAGTACAATGTGCCTGTGATTAAAGTGATGAGATGATCTCAAACTAATATGAAGGATTGCGTAGGTTACACGCACCATCTTTGAGAAGCATTGTCGTGAGGGGACAGCTAATCTTATTGCGCTTAGCTGACCGCCAAGACGAGTACGTCTTGACCCAGGTAGTGGCTAACAGAATCACGTCCGCAGTGATTGCGCAAGTCCGTGTAACAATTGTAACTAGAGAGCTATGAACCAATTGGCTTCATCATATGCTCAAGAAAATGACCCACGGCTGATGTAACCACGCCCTGTGAGTATATGTTAAACGATCCGTAGTAGTACACTTCACTTACTCCAAAATTACATCCGGCGAGATAGTCCTTCCTAGTGTGCATTCTGCAATATCGCCAGGAAACTGGACGATCTGGAACACATAACTAGCAAAAAATCCGTACTAACCAATGTATATTAGTAAGTCTACAATTAGACGATCCCGGTAACATGGATAAAACTACGGCTTACCGTATTTGTTGCCATAGGCACGATACTGAGCGTGAAGACGACTGAGGCCAGCAGCCAATTGCCAGCGGTAATTGTATAGATGCGGATTGCAGAGAACACTGGCCGAATCCTCTGAAATCAGTTTGACCACCATGGTACTGTCATAAACGGCTTACCCGCCCAGATTGTCATTAGAATGACGTCCATTGAGCCGTTGAAGAAGTTGAGACCCTCGCAGCTGAATAAAATAATCGTAAAACGCCCACAAGTCCAAGCCACAACACAAACCTCTGTATATATGGTGAGTAAGACTTCTTGCCGTAAACCAGATATTGCATACTCACCGGAAGTGTTCCCAACGGTAGTAGTTCAACCACCAGCTGACTGATAGCCCATGCCGTCGTAGTCCATCGGTTCAGATGGAACAGTAGCATGACAGAGCTGAACTTGCGTCCCCATATGAGATCTACTTCATCAGCTAATGTGCATATGTGATCATAGAGAACAAAGGCTGCAGTGCACGTCATCGGAATCAGTACGGGGTATACTTGGTGTCAATAATCTATGCGAAACGCACCACAGCTGGCCACGGCACAACAGACGGCGACAAAGCTTTATGTTCATCGTGTACGTAGTCAGTAATAGGAATGAACTAGGACTACCCCAACCTACCCAGCCTGCAGCTCAGCAATGATCTCAGCGGTATCTGACGCAGAGGAAGACATCCGAACAAAGTGGAATACGGCTGACAACCAGCTATCGCAGAAAATGGCGGGATCGAGTCAGAGAGATAGATACATACCAGGTGAGATTATATACGAAGATATAAAAATGATCATTCTAGGAAGCTGACAATCTATTTCGCGACATTCCGTACACGAGTCGACTGCGGTGGCTGGAACTGGAAGCGTCGGATCCAGTATAGGACTGCTGAACAAACTCCAAGGAATTTCACCCAATAGGATCCCGATATCGGGGCCGCATGTATGGTTACCTCTGCAACGAAGGGGTTATCAACCTCCCACAGAGTTTATGCATTGCCTACGTCACTGTAGGGACCGCTATCTTGGTGTGACCATCCATCGCCAGTCATGCGTATCACTATTTGTTGCAACGCCGACGAAGAAGAAAATTGAGTTTCAGCCAAGTTTAGAAGAGAGAACAATTCAAACAATCATGAATGAACAGCCCAAGGCATCACTTCTTGATTGCTTGACCAAGGCTCAGGAATGTACCAAAGTTGCCTACTTGTTCAGAGCGGGGGCCGAGATGCAGTGAAAGTGGGACTAAACATACATCTGTCTGGGCAATGAGTGCAATGGAACATCACGACGGTGGTGTCCAGCGCATACCTAGACCGCAGAAGTTTCGACTCGTCTGAGCCATATCAGACTGTTACTAGAGCAGCAGATTCGCAACGCAGAGCATCCGCAACTGCAATGTTGTTGAGCAGCAGAAGATGTGGCGAGATTGAGCCAAGCTTGATGCACGGAGGACGCGTTGCCAGGGTACACAGGCACGAGACACACATGGCGATCCGGTGGAGATCTCTCAGAGAAGAAGCAATGCAGGAGATGGCATCAGCCAACCCGCGAATGAATCAACGGTGAGTAATCTTCGGTATACACTACCAATATGATGGTGGAGGCGAGGGATGTTCACTGCGGTTCTGTAAGATGAAGAGATAAGTATTCTTGGCTGACGCAAAGACAAACTTGGCCTTGCTGAGCAGTTCATTTGCATGTCATGGGAACGTGCGCCCCCGCCTGCCAATCCTGTGGCTAAGCCGTTGTGTTGGAACCCATCTGCGTGTGACCAGGTTTTTCCATCTATTACTATCATACACACCAATGTTCAATGCGGCTGCTATAAGCTGCAATGTTTTCCCTCAGGAGCACATCAAGGGGTAGCACCCTCATTGTTCCCTGAAGAGGTCGTGAATCCGTTTCAACGACGCGATTCGCGATCTTTCGCGATGTAACTATTCTGCCTACCCAGCCTGTGGCAGCACGGCGATGATTTCGGCTGTAGCTCGCAGGCGTCCCGACAAAGTGGGATGTGACTGAGAACTAGCTACGTCAACAGTGATGGAGGGAGAGTTGCAGTGAAAGATACATATCAGATGGGCTTGTACGAATATAGCAAGACTCGGATGATCTTTCTGAGAAATTGGTAGCCAATTTCGCGACATTAGGCCGTATCCAAGAAGAACTGAACTTCGAACTTACACCTGGCCAGCATCCCCGAGACGGTGACCAGTCTCTTCCGCCTTGCGGTGAGCCCTATTGACCAACTGCTTCAGTCAAGCACATAGACAAACATTACAAGTGCAGCGCATCTCTTGACTCGTACATACGTAAATCGCGTCTGTCCAGCGCGACGAAGTGTGAGGCACGCCATGACAGGGGCTGGAATAGACAACGCAGGACAATTTCTGTCAGAGATACAACAGCCATGTCACTTGCAATCTCATCTGCAACAAGAATGGAAATGCGCTGCCGACGCGACGGCTATTGAGGTGGCCTTCTCCTGCTAGATGCGCACAATGAATCATCTGATACGAAAAATGGATGTGCGGCGGTGCGTTACTGAGAGACCATCGTGATTTTTCATGTAGCCTATACAGAACATCTCTTCTGGGCTCAGTCAGAGCCAAGGATCTGTGTAGAAAGCTGCCAGTGGTCTTCGTCGGAAGCGACGAGGTTGTCAATTGTCAGATGTCTTCGGATTGATGGGCGTCTACCTTTGCGCTGGGCGCTTCACTGGAAGCAAATGCAGAACATGCGTTCTCAAGAGGCGTAGTATTGGGGAGCTGTGGAAACATGGAACGCGACCACGAGCCGAGGGAGTCATCAAAATTTTCCAAACTGGAAACACCGTCGAAATAAGTAATAGTAGTTTTGGGGATAATTGCGGTCGGAAACCTGGGTGCCAGTGCGTCTGCAGCTGATCCGCAATCTCAATAATTACTGTGACCAGTAAGTCGAAAGATAAGTCTATCCATTATACTAGGGTGAATGTATGGTCATTCGTGAACCTTTTCGGTTATGAAGTGCATGCGCCATCGGGGCCACTTCTTCGACTTAACTCATTGACTGTCATGAGATGAACGCCAGCCGTGCCGGATATATGAACCTCAAAATTGCCCATCCACATCCGCCGACCACCTCCCAAACAAATTAGATATGGAACCCCTCCTTAAATCATTTCGCTCTGCGTACAAGGGCCCTGCGCACGAAAAGTACAAGCGATGCTATCACTGCTACAAGATGCCGGCCGAAGGGGAGCACTACGCGTGGTGCAGCGCATGCAAAGATGCGATCTACTGCAGTAAAGAGTGCCAGAAGCGGGCATGGAAAGCTCATAAGTAGGTCCCGACACCAATCTCGCAACATCCAAATAACCTTCGGTCATTGGAGGCCGCATTGCCTTGCCTCGCAGGCAAGCACGGAGATGCGCAAGATGAACAAACAGCGAGGAGCTGCTCCAATCTCTTCCGACCTCCCGAAAGCTTCCAAGCGGAAGAGCATCCTGGGAGACTTTATCGAAGCACATGCATGGTCTTTCGGCCGTCAGGCGGTCTACTCCGCCATGCATGTGCGAGGCGGCCTTGCCGAGGAGCGACGGTTCGACTTCTTGAAGGAATTCATGGTGTATAACGTCACATATCGCGCCGATCATGGAGGGAACACTGCCCTCGCTTTCCGCGTCCTGGATGGAGGCTTCGAGCCAACCGTCGAGCTCCTGCGGGACCCGTTTTTGCAAAGCACATGGGAATACAGTAGGGAGACGCGGGAGAGGGCAGAAGTGTTGCATCGATTGGTTGACCCCACGTTCCTCGGCATGATGATAATCCTCTTCAGGGCGGACGACTTCCAGTATTGGTACCCGCAGCCTTGGTTTTCGATTCCAGACGATGCTGTGGAGACGGCAAAGAAGATCGACCATAGGGGCTGGCTGGGCTCACTGCAGAAGACAGTGGAGGCAGGCTACGTCCTGCGAGAGGTCGGCTGGTCTCGCGGCTGGCGATTGGGACGCCTGAAGCGGTCCGGGCAGCACTGGAAGTGGGAGCAGATACCTCCAGAGGAATTGGTACAGATGGGGTATCCGGCCGACTACGCGACGATTCTGTGAGCGTCGATCCCGTTGCCCGGAGAAGTTCTTGCTCTTCTTGTTCCTTGCAGAAAGGTGAGGTCATACTGTATCGCATCGATGTGGTACGCGCCGCTAATTTGTCCGGGGTCTAGGCCAGCCCGTGGCGTTGAGGGGTCTGCCTGAAGATTCGACATGACGGAAAGGAGGGTGTTGTAGACTGCAGAAATTCGCCATATTTCCGCTGAAGGTCAGATACGAGACGATCGACGGTGGCAGGGGCTATAATTTTTTGGTGTGCCTGAATTTGTCGAGCCCGGCCGGACGAGCGTGGGGTAAGAAAGCAGATTGTAGCCGAGTGAAAGGGGACTAGAACGCAGTTGAATGGTGTTTTAAGCAGGTTGTATCGGGGGTAACAAAAGCGCATGGCCACGAGGTTCAGGGCAGGCGCCGCCGAGATGGCGGTGAAACCGTCAACAGGTTGTTAGGACTCCTCGCGGCACCTGGCAGTCGTTACTCGCCCACCGCTCCTCGTCCCGCCGCCGTCGTTAACAGCACCCTCGCACCGCCCACGTCGCCCACGCCACCGTTAGGTCGGTCTCACTCCTGCTGCGCAGGCTCCCAAGTAACCCAGCACAGGTTGGCTCGAGACCGCGTTCAAGTTCGTCCATAGAGAAAATCCATCGGCGACCGCATCTCCCGACCCTTCTGCTCACCTCGGTCCACGTCCAGCGCCATAGCAAGGTGAGTGTACGTCTCAGCCGTGCTGAGAGCGTGGCGGGGCACGCGAGGAGGGCGGGGCACACGCAATGATACCACGTCAAGCCCTGACACGCGAGCGCCGCGCGTTCGCCCTTGCATGGTCCTTTGCTCGCTTCATTTCAAACTGGACGTAGTACGAACGTGGGCTCACTTGTGTCCTGCTCTTGCCAGCTTCAGCTTCCTGTCGATACGTTAAATCTATCGGAGAATCATGCAGACGATCAAATGTGTGGTGGTAGGAGACGGTGCAGTCGGCAAGGTCCGTATCTACCGCCTCACTTTTTGGGTCGTGTGTTCACCAAAAACGCAACCACATCGATCCCGTTAGACCTGTCTTTTGATCTCGTACACTACGAACAAGTTTCCGAGTGAATATGTGCCGACTGTGCGTACCCCTCGTTTCTTGTTGGCTCCGCAGGTACAGGTGCCGATAATCTCGACCACGTCAGGTTTTCGACAATTATGCTGTCACTGTTATGATAGGTGACGACCCGTATACGCTGGGACTGTTCGATACTGCTGGTACGTTGCGCCACTCTATCCCCGATTGAACCATTCCTCGCAGAGTGCTCATGTGTACTTTCACAGGCCAGGAAGATTACGACCGTCTCCGTCCACTATCATACCCTCAGACGGATGTTTTCCTGGTCTGCTTTAGTGTAACGTCACCAGCATCCTTCGAGAACGTCAAGGAGAAGTGGTTCCCAGAAGTCCACCACCACTGTCCCGGCGTTCCGTGCCTCATCGTTGGTACGCAGATTGACTTGAGGGACGACCCCCAGGTGCTGGAGAAGCTGGCCAGGCAGAAGCAGCGGCCCGTGACGGCGGAGCAGGGCGAGCGCCTCGCACGGGAGCTCGGCGCGGTCAAGTATGTTGAGTGCTCGGCATTGACACAGAAGGGCCTGAAGAACGTCTTCGATGAGGTACGTCAAATAAGGCACGCTGCGAACACGCACAATATAACGTCATTTCAGGCAATTGTAGCGGCCCTGGAGCCCCCGGTCGTCAAGAAGAGAAGTAAATGTGTCATTCTCTAATGAGACTCTGTGCCATCATCACGCCTTTGACCATCTCACTCTTCACGACCCTTCATTTCCCATGCCACGACGACCGATATATTGTCTTCTCTCTGCTTGTTCACTCATCAATACGCACATTCCGCCCCCTGCCTGGTTGCCACTTCCTTTGACGTTTCCTCCCGGGATGTGTCGAGCGGCGAGCGGACGCCTCTCGCTTGCACATTCTACTTTCTCTATGTTCTGATGTCGTGTAGTTCATATAGTCTGGAATTGGGTATATGGGGGATCTAATACCCGTGCGTTGAATGAGCGTTGCAAGTTATTCTATTTCAACAACGTAATGCTTCCATCGGCGGCGCCGAGCCGCTTCTGCGACGCGAGTACCCTCAAGCATAACATGAGATGGCTTGACAACACCACCACATTTACGATCTGTAAGGGTCGTACAAACGTTACACATAATTGCGAAGCCAGCCACACGGCTGACCCCACACTACGAATCGCAACATCGCTATTCTGTAAGCCCTAAGTCGGCACAGTGCAGTCAATCAGTGTACTAACCGAACATCGTCTCAAATTACAGTCGTTCAAGCAGACGTCGTTAGTGAAGAGGCGGTCATTTCTGAGTGCCCACAATCAGCTCATTGAATCCGCTATTTCGAATGAAACTGACCAGACGAAAACAGCATCCCTCTTGGCATCGGGAGTAGGGTCAGCAGCGAAGTAGTGGATCCTGGAGAGAACAAAGGCCGTCAGGCTCGGCGATGTTTCCGCATCAAGATGACTCACTTAGACGGCTTAGGCTTGAATTTGTCGTCGTCGCGCTTCTTGGCATGCCTGGCATCGTATTGCTTGAGGGCCCTCTTGAGAGCGGCCGCCTCAGACTCCGGAGTCGGAGCACTAGCCACGAGGGCCATGAAGGCGAGCAGAGTAGCAAATAGAAGGACCAAGCGGGCGTGCATATCTACAGTTGTCGGGTAATGTAGGAGACAGCTGCATCGTGTCACAACGCATCTATCGCCTTATAACCTGCCTCACTGTCTCCAGACATGGCTAGCACGGAGAACCTCTGCATTGACAGAACCTTGCGGAGACTCGGGCATTAAAATGCAAAGCCAGAAAACTGGAGACGTGACGTAGGTCGGCGACGAATCGCGGAGATCGTTGCCCGGGAAGGGAGAGAGACTGCCTGGACCATGGTTCCGGGAGCGGCTTGACCTGCGAGACATTGGGCGGCAATCGTGGTGATGAGAGGGCTTTCCTCGGCGTCGCACTACAATCGCAATCGAGGGCAACTTCCCCTGAAGCGCACGGAACGCATGTAACGCTCGTTGTGCTGGCCAATGGGCATCCCTGACGCACTACCAGCGCGATTGCGCGCAGTCGCAGAGCACCTAAAGGCCGGCTTGCTAAACACACTGGGCCGCAAGCAAGTGGAGCATCAACCATATGTTGACCGTAATGCGGGGAGCACCCAAAGACATTTCAGGGACTTGCACAAGTTCTCTTCGGCTCTAGATTGAGCGAAGAGAGAGTGTCACCTAGAACCACGGCCCGTGGAGACCAAGAGCGTCCACAGCAGACAGATCCGGTGTGGAGACTAACAATCACGACAGCACGCAACACGTTGGTAATTCTGGGGTCGCGATACGTAAATGAGATAGCTGGAAGATACAAAAACAGCGGGGTCCGACATATGTCAGTTTGAGTCGGCTGCGAAGATGTCGAGCACTTGGAAATTGCTCGAAATGGAGCAGTAGCCACATTACAAAGCGATACAAACAGCGACTTGGGCTCACGTTCTTAGCCACCCACCACCATGTCTCGACCCCAGGATGATAGAAATCAAGAAGCCACCGTCTATCTAGTGCGTTCACGATGTTGTGTCGAGATAACGACATTTTGCGCTGACGAAATGAATCCAGGGAAACCTTGATGAGCGATGTACGGATGCGCTCATCTGGGAGCTGATGCTGCAAGCAGGACCAGTCGGTACGTCCAAGTTATCCTCATACTTACTTCACGATGCTGACTTTTGAATTCTTGACAGTGAATGTTCATCTCCCAAAAGACCGGATATCTATGGCCCATCAGGGTTATGGTTTCTGTGAGTTTCTTACAGAGGAGGATGCGGAGTACGCTTGTAAGATTATGAACCAAATCAAGCTCTGGGGCAAACCCATACGGGTGAACAAGGTTCGTACTGTATTCTCGAAAAGAGCCAGACGCGTTGCTGCCATATGCTCTGCGCATGTCGTGTCGCCCGATCATCTGTCATGTCCACCTTACTGACGCTAGTTCTTCCGCAGGCGTCATCGGATAAGAAACAACTCGACGTTGGCGCAAACCTGTTCATCGGTAACCTCGACGAGAATGTCGACGAACGGCTTTTGTACGACACGTTCAGTGCGTTTGGTGTGATGGCGACGACGGCGAAGGTGCGTAATTTCGCCATGCTCCACAGCCATGTATGCGTCCGACCCTGCTCCCACACTGATACGCTATATCGCCCAGATTGCACGTGATCCAGCGACTGGCAAGTCGAAGGGCTACGGCTTCGTGTCATACACGGACTTCGAATCCTCGGATGCCGCCGTCGAGAGCATGAACGGCCAGTTCCTGATGAACAAAGCCATCGCCGTTCAATACGCGTTCAAGAAGGACGGCAAGGGCGAACGGCATGGTACCCCCGCGGAACGTCTCCTGGCTGCACAGGCGCGGAAGAACAACGCACTTCCCGTCAGCGCGCGTCCCCCGCCCGCACCGATGGCTTTCGGCGCTCGTCCTCCTATGTCCGGGTACCAGGGTCCGTACCAAGGACAGTTTGCTGGAGCACTGGCACAACCGCCCCCGCCGCCTGGCTTCGCCCCGCAGCAAACGATGATGCCTCCTCCCATGGGTATGCAGCAGATGGGAGGGATGCCACCTGGAATGTCGATGGGCATGCCGCCACCACCCCCGCCTAATATGCCCATGTATGCCCCACCAGCCGGCTATGCGCAGCCACCGCCACCGCCTCCTGGGTTTGCCCCGCAGGGCATGCCCGGCATGGTCCCTCCTATGATGCCTCCCGGGGCACCACCTCCTTATATGGCCGGTGCACCCCAGATGTGATGATCTGCAGTCCTCTTTTATTGGTCATGTTGTAGCTTTCGGCTTGTACCTGTCATGCAAAATGCTCTTTGTAGCTGCGTTGGACTATCCAGTTTTCTAGAATGTGCGTCTCAGGCTCGGTGAGGACTGTTGGCGCTTCTGCGGGTTTCAGCGACTCATTTCATCTCCAGGACGCCGGGAGAAGCTACGAGGGAGCAATATCCATCCAGGTGGTCATTAATACTATTTGTACCGGACTGCTTGCGCCGTCTCGCAACACACCTGGTGGTTATCAACACATGTCTTGGTGGGTAGTAAGCATTGTCGGCTTCTCCGTCGTATACCCATTGCGATAACCATTCGTCATGCGTCCATGTGGACGGTGTAACTGATCGACGCTTACGGCTTGATCCACGCCCCGATTTACCAACGCCGATATTCCGCAGCACGGGGCGGCCCTTTAGACTGACGGGTGCTGCAGACGGTTGCTATTTGCATTTGACTTCCTGTCAAGCTCATGATGCACAATTATTGACTGATGGGCTCACTAGCCTCTGCTCACAGTATCGGAGCGTTGCCGCGCTATATGAGCTTAGTGCGGGCGAAGGAAACTCCATGCCTGTTGGGAAGTTACTTTGACTTGCCGCAAAACCAGTCTTGATTGATTGATCGGTGTCCAACGTGCCGCGTATGGGCCTCCCGGACCTGCATCCCGCTCTCCGGTCCAGATTGCAGAGAAGCGTCTGTAAGTATAACCTTCTCCACCTCGTACCTGGTACACAAGCGTCTACACGACTTCCGGGACCCCTGCCTTCCATACGAGGCCCGCTCTCTCGGCCACGTCCATCGCGATCTTCCTGACCGCTTTGGCTTCGTCCAGCGTGGCCCCCCCGTTCTGAGCATTGGCGAGGTGCCATGTGATTTGCCGCGGCGCGTCGACGGCGATAAGTGCGGCGACGATTGTGAATGAGCTCTCGACCTGGGAGAGCACGGACGTGCCGCCGTAGGTGACGCCGTACCCGATCGTATTGCACCACCACCCTGTCAATCGCTAGTTGATGTGGTAGGAGACCGAGAGATGCGGAAACGAGCTACCTAGATCTGGGTATGCAGAGTCGAGCAAGCTCTGCACTGCGTCCCCCGTATCGCGGTACATCGCGAGGAAGAGATCTCGTCCGCTCTTGTCGAACTCTGACATGTGCTTGTTCGTGTCCCTGCATGCGTCCGGGCAATGGTCATATCAGCTGAGGCTCGCTCAGCGGCAGAACGCGCGTCTCTCACCTGAGAACCTGCTTTTCACGCAGCTCTTCTGGCATGACGGTATTCAGCGCAAGGAGACTATTGATGACCTGCAAGTTGCATGTTAAGGAACACGTTGGCAGTACCACCACACAATTATGACGCACCCGTGGCATGCCGCTCAGCAAACCCGACTGCAGCAATGCCTCTCTGATTCTGCGCGCCAGAGCCAACCGCTCTTGCTGCCTTTGCTCTTGGCTCAGCTCGTTGCCTTGAACTTCTACCAAGTCCCTCAGCGTGTACTCCCAGATCAGGGGAATGGCCTCGGGCACATTGCTTGCACTGAACGCGACAGCAGCCACAAGACACCAGGGATTCGACAGCACCACATCACTGCCGAGTGCATCGCGAGAAGGATAGGTGGCTTTCAGCTGCTCAAGGAATGCTGGAGTTGCTAGTTGCGCCATATCTGAAAGAGACTCAGAGGCCGCGAACGAGTACTTGCTCTTAGGTTCGGCTACATATATCGCGCGGCCAGGTTTGGTAAGAGCATTAATGCTACTCACGGTTATCGGTAGGCACTCATAGGAACTCACCCCTATCCACGTCTGCGTCCGATAGCCGAATGAAAGAAGCGTTCTTCGAGATATTTCAGTTCAAGAAGCCACACATTTCCGATTTTTCACGTCTTCTGCCCGACTCGAGTGATGCGCTCATCGCCTCGCCGACAGTCGGCAAGACACGCTTTACCGTGACGACATTGTTACTAATGCGGTCTTGTTACAGGTCGCGCATGCTCCAAGGAATCTAGGTAGCATTTGGTATACGTCTTGTATCAGCAGTGCTGGTGAGACCCTTCCGCTAGGATCGATAGGAACAAGACGTACAGGAGAACGCCTGGGACAAGAAGGGAAAGCCCCATCGTCGATCCTTTCACATAGTCTTCATTCAATCCTAATACTCTCACCGCTCACCAGCAGACAAAGCAGGTGTCTTGGAATACATAACGACATCAATGCGTAGAATAACAATTATAATAACACATTACGAGCGCATCGAAGGAATTTGCTGGAGCCTGACGAAGCTGAAAAAGTACCAAGTCTTCTCGGGTAAAATTCGTCGAAGCATATACTGTATAATGCATTCTGTACGCAACTGCAGACGAGACTGTAGAGGACGTCTCATAAAAAGACAGTCACTGGTGTATGTAGGACAACCGCTTTGGCATGAATCACGGGCTGAGAAATTCTGACTGGCGGCAGGAAAGTGGGCAAAACTTGCGGGGGCATAATATTACAAATAAGCGATGACAAGGCGGCCCGCACCACCTACTATGATACTTATAATATCTCGGGGTTATTATACTTCTCGTCCAGCTGACTTCTGTACCGCTTGGTCTGACTGCCAGCCCATCGGTCTGAATTCATGTTATCAACCTGTGTCTCGTGGCCAGCACCTCCTCGTAATCGGAATCTCATGTTGATAACGGGGCTGAGGCTCTCAGACTCAGTTCATTACCATCGGCTTATAATAACTGGCTAATCAGTGCTGATAGGTGAATCAACATCCACAACGGTGTGCACGCAGGCCGATATTGCGGACAGTGATCAAGCACACGGAACATCATCGGTACGCCCTCGATATGCAGACGCTGCGCAATACAGCCTTGATGCGCCGAATACTGCTGGCGCGGAGCCTGACCACACCAACAAGGAGATGGCCTCGGCGCCCTGATAGATTCAAGAGACGAAACGCGCGAAAGATGGTAGCCTCAACAAGAGGCAGCACAGAAGGCCCTGCAGAGGGTCATCAAGTCCAAGTAGCACAGCGTCTACGCGTGAGCCCATTCTGGAAAAGGCGGTCTGGCAGCCACGTTTCACATTGCTCGTGGCTATAGCCTCTCGTGGCAGAAAACGACCTCTTGGGGATCGCGGGGTCCGGCTCGTTGTCAATGCCCGCAGCAAATAGCGTCCACCTGGAATATTTTCTTGATACAGTCCAGATGAAGCGCCCACGAAACACTTGCACGGGTAATCGTGCGACCTGCAGTACAGTGTATCAACACCGGTGATGTCTGTGACTGCCTCTATAACCATCTCCGTAGACGTATATCCCCGATGAGAATGAATATCCTAACGTATGGCCGGCGGATCCTCAGAGCGTGGCAGTACTCCAATGACATGTCCCCCTTATCAATTGACAATTAATCGCGTATTATGATTGAAAGCTGTCCACTATCTGTCCAGACTAGCTGTCTAGAATGTAATCGTCGTGATCGCTTGACTTGTTCGGATCTTGCCAACAGCTGCTTTCCTGGTCGCGTCTCACACAGGATGCGTTGTTGCTCAAGTCCCGCCTGTGCTATATCTCATGAGGATCGGGAATTCCTCAGCCCATGGCAAGCTAAGGCTGCCGATTCAGGACTAGCCCCCGGCCGTTCTCGACTTCTGACGCAATGAAACAGAACACTGGCGTACAACTCTGAGAATGCGTATAACGTTGATATGCACCGCACAGAGGCACTCTCAGCAATGTAAGCAAATATCCGCGGTATATTTTCCCGCCCAACTATCACGATGCAACAAGCAAGTTGGGTTAGTTAAAAGTGATCGTGATCCGGGATAGGATCACATCACTGAGTATTGCTGTCAAAGGGATAGTAAGCATAGCCTCGTGGGCGCGGCAGCAGTGTCCTGTACGTACTTGGTAGCACTGCCCTTCCCTGTACAGACCCCGGCGTTCCAGCAGGGGACCGAGCCGGGTAATCCATCCTCCTCCTCCTCCTGACTGCGCTTTATAGCCACTTGGCACTTACGTGATCACATTTTCATCGTTATATAAAGCTACTATAGGTGTCTTCCTGGTCGCAGCCAAAAAATCCACCCCGTGCCTTTCTAGTCACCAGTCATGTCTCCTGTATTACAGGTACTATGGGTGACCGCCGCAATGTTGCACAAATTACCCTACATTGGACACCACTCACTTATCGATCGTTCCGTAGCAGAGATGAGTCTTGCTATGTCTCTATTCCCGGCCACGTTGCTGCCATTATCTTCAGCCCCGTCCTGGATCATCGTTGATGGCCACTTCCAGCCGTTAATGCTGGCAATGGAAACCATGATGTATTGCCTCATTCTGCTTCTGAGCATCGGTCGCGTAACAGATGTTGAGGAAGCAAAGTTCACATACTACCTATCCCCGATCACGTCTCAGCGGCCACATTATGTCCTAATCTCGACGACTCAATATCTCTCCCAAGTGCCGCCAATGATGGACCTCGAGCCAAGCATAGCCTTGGATTGGACTAGGATGCACCATCAATTTGAACCAGACAAGGTGGAAGAACGCTGGGCCTGTCTACCCTTGGTCACATCCTCTCCAGATGAACATTATATTGTAAGCGTCATGTGTGCTAAAATCCCTCTGATATTCTAATTGTACTTGTCGTTGTAGCAGAATGAGAGGCCTGTCGAACCAAGTGCGAGAGCGCATGATGACCAGGTCTCCACCAAACCTCGGGACATATTGGCTAGTGGCGAACCATCTTCCGAGCTGTCCTGCTGTCCACAATCCAGACGCAAAACAACTTTGTCCACATTACCAGAGGCATTGCCAAGCGGCGTATGTCCTCGACTTCATTGCCATCACCCCATCGCTTTTATCACACCATCATATCGTTCGAGCCCCCATCATGGGAACGCCCAGGAAGGTTTTTGCCGTCATACCGCAACCCCCGGCATCAAAAGATACTAGGTCGTACGCCAGACGCAGAAAAATATCCCTCAGAGAGCGTGGAACGGCGCAGAAATCCCTCTCGGCTACGCCTCACCCAACTTCACCAATATCATGGCGACTGAGGTACCAGCATAGGGTCCTTGCGCTGTTTTGCTTCTTTGGTGATTTTAACCTCCCCAGGCGACGAACTGCTCGGGCTTCTCTTCCTCCATAGTGTTGTCTCATACGATCCTCCACTTTAGGCACATGGACTATTATTCGTTTCTTGTCAACGAGTCCCCGATAGAACTCTTTCCACGTATCATTATCGCAGTAGCATACGGCGTGTAAACAGCGAGCAATTCACACTTATTTGTCAAGTTGAATATTTACGAAGAGGAATCATACACGCAATGAAGCCCATCTTTCGAAGGTTATGACACCGCTAAGCGCACCAGGCTGAGGTGATACACGAAATGTCCGAGACCAACAAATAACATAGTAGTGCAGATGTCTATTCACTACCAAAACAGCCGCAGACACATCCAAAGAGATGCATGGAGTTTTCAAGCTACAGCTCAGCGAAGAAATACAGCACAATGATCAGAGCAACAATTCTATATTACACCACAGCCTCAGGCTCCGATGGCGACTGATCAGCCTGGTTCACCTGCATGGGTTCGTTCAACTTGTTCTCCTCTTCGCCGTTCGCAACGGGGTTCGTCTCGGTGTCAATTTCAGCAGCACTCTCGGATCCGCCGAGTTCTTCGTTGGTGACACGTGCGAGTGCCGTGAATCCGATCTCCGTTTCGTCATCCAGTGCCTTCGGTTCGCTCGTATCAATCGTCTCTTGTACCTCCTTCTCCACTTCAACCGTGGGGCCTTTGCCGCAGTTGCATATGCGGGACAGGTGATATGGGGAGCTGGGGTCGCTGAGTGCGACACGAGCACGCTCGGCTGCAAGGCCTTTAGCTCTGGAGAGGTTGGGGGCGGCAACAGGGCCGACAACATCAATATCGTGTGCGATGACGGAGAAAGCGTCATAGCGTTTGACATCCGGTCTGCTTTGAACTTTGCTGTGAACCAGCGTATCAGCGAATTGACATAGTGCCGCATCTCCGAACATACGAACCGGAATGTAATCTTACAACAGCTTGACTGAGCTGCCCAGACCATTAACTCCGATATCGGGTCCCGCGGCAGATCTGGGGTCAGGACTGCGAGTAGGTCAGCCATGGCAGTTTCTACAACAACCGCCGCCTTCTCGAAGTCATAGTCAGAGTCGATCAGGACAGCTCCCAATACACTCTCTAGGACATCACTGATAGCCTTGGGTGGGTCTTGTTTCCAGCCGTTGTTGATGATGTCAACGTTTGAGATCTCCTTGAGAATAGGCACGTATTTGCCGATAGCGACACTTAGCCCGACATTGTTCACTAGGAGGATCTTGTGGAGCTCGAGGCGGTTGACTGCAGCCCACGCCAGGGCCGAAGCGCAGACAGCCCGTGAACGAGCCCATGAGAGCTGGCCTGACGTTGCCTTGGGGTACTTGAAATAGAGGTATCTCATCACCACGAGATCAATCAGCGCTAAGTAACACGTCAGAATGATGGCACACCAGGTGCTGAAATACATACCATCTCCGAGAAACTCAAGTCTTTGGTAGGACATATTATCGTAGGAGCCGAATGACGGGTGCGTAACAGCTTCAAACAGAAGCTGACCATGTTTGAACTGATATACAAGAGCTTCCTGGAGTTCACTGAAGAGCGGTGATACTGGGTTCTCTGGCGAACGGCCACCGTAGCGCACGTTCCAAGGAAGAGGTCCTCCGAAGCTGAGGCCTAGGGCTGTTCCCGCACGCAGGGCCATTTGTATCCCACCAGTTGCGAAGCTGGCACCGAGGGTCGCCTCCATGCAATCCTGCAGACTTCTTCGAGGGAATGTCCGCGCAGCAAACCGCAGGGGCTCGGCGATCGATGGATCATGGTCCTCTGGTGTGATGTATCTCCAAACTCGGATATGCTGGGTCTCGCTGGTGAGGTATTGCTCAAGCCTGTGCTCGATGGCACGGGCAAGGAGCGTCCGGTTGCACACGCATGTGCGCCGGAGCATGTCCAGCTGTCCCTCGTGACGATGCGGGTACTTGTTGAATAGATGCACTGCTGCGCCAAGCTTGAGGACCGCATCGCCCAGCGTCTCGAGAAGCTGGTTGCTGAAACCCGCCGCGGCTGCGGGAAGAGTGAGCGCTTGCACCATCAGGTCGTCTGCGATGGGCGGGAGCCCCAACTCAGCGCGAGCGGTGCGCGCTCGCCAGACGTCCGTGATGCGGTGGCATAGCTCTGGGAGGATGTGGAAGGTACGAAAGACGTCCTCCGAGATCTGCGCCACGCGACACATGCGTTGGGGGTAGAGGAAGACCTGAGCGGCTGACGATATGGGTGGTGATATGTCGCTGTGGTCCAATGCATATGCACATGTGATGTGGCGCACAAAGTGTTCCGCCTCTATGCAAGGCCCGCCCTCCGGCACATCGGGGATAAATCTCTTCCTCGTCCACCTCTGAGTCCAATAGTCCCAGTACGTAGCATGTCCCCCTTCGCGCGAGCCCTCCGGAGGGCGCGACATGGGCGTGATATCATCGCGTATCCTACGCAGGATCAGAGGACGGCCGTGCTCGCTGCTGCACATCACGAGGACACGACCACAGTGTTCCTCGCCAATCTCAGACCAGTCAGGCGAGCCATGTGGGTCGCGCACCGTGCGCTCAATGGCATCGAAGTCGACTTGCAGCTCATGGGTGATAGGGACTAGGTAGCACGTCAGCGGAAGAGTGATCGCTTTTCCAGTGATGCACCACCAAAGCCCTATCCTCATGAAGTCTTCCAAACCCCTTCGTTGATGCCACTCGTCCTCGGCGTCGAACTCCAATGGCTGGCCTTCGCCAGCACTGACAAAGATACCGCCGCATGCGAGCTCGACAGGAGGAAGTAGAGTTCCCGTGATGAGACCAGCAGTGGGGCGACCGTCGAGGTATACGATGTGCAGATACTGCTTTTCTCCCCTAGTCCAAGGGTCGCGGACGAGGACATGCATGATGTGCGGCACCTTACTGACGTCAAGGAGTGGCCAGCCATCGGGATCCTCGCGATCTCTGCCCTTGACACTCTTGGCTGGCAGCAGATAGTCGTCGAAAACGTTCAAGGCATGTAGGTTCTTCACCGCCACAAACGCCACCGCCCGCTTCGCCTCCTTCTTGGAGCGTTTCTCAGGACCAGTGTATACCAGATGCTCCGGTGGAAGTGGTAGGCTCAGCGGAAGGCGGATGGTCGAGATGAAGTCACCTTCATATTTCGGCAGCGCGATCGGCGTGAATCTGTCGCGAGGAACTAGTGTGCACAGCTGGTGCAGCAAGCCCGATGCACTGTTGTATGTGAGAACGGCACCGGTGGAGGGGACGACGAACCGCTCGCGCTCGGCGATGTCCAAGGGATCGATGATTTCGCCTTCCTCCTCCTCTTCAATAGCGATCAACCGTTTGTAATCGTCGCGTGTTTGGTACACTTGACGGATCTGAGGCTCGCTTTCAGCGAAGGCTCTATAGCGAGCGATATGAGCTTCGTGTCCCTGTTCGACCATAATGATGAATGTGGACGTCTGATGGCGAGCTCGCCCTCGCGATTGGAGATATCCAACCATGTGTTGTAGCGGATCGAACCGGATGACAAGGTCGCAGGCCTAACGAAGATCAGTCATGGACGATGTTACAAACATGACACTTACTGGGAAGTCAAGGCCCTCTTCCGCCACAGAAGTAGCAACCACTGCATAGTTGGACAAGCTCAGACAGGGAGCAAGTAGACGTGATTGCTATGACTTACGAAGGTTGACCTGCCGCTCGCGAAATAACTTGACTACATCCTGTTGGTTGCGCACCGCCATTCCCTTCGCACGAGACTTGTATATGTTGTTACTCGTACCATGGCCTATGAGCTGAGCGCACCGGATGAGGTGGCTCAATTGCGGAACACGGGGGAGCATCCTTGCCAGACATGCCGCGACATGTCGCTGCTCCACGAAGATGATGCCTTGGAACGTCGAGGTGTACTGGTCGAAGAGGATGTCGATCAGCGTGCGGACCTTCGGGGAGCACCACTTGAGATGCACGGTGACCGGTACCACGTCGGGATTCGTCTCATCCTCGAAGAGCTCTCGGAAGTCATCTAAGATAAATTCCAGCTCCTTGATCTGAGGGGGCAGCTGAACGTCCGATATCGTCGGCGCCATATAGATGTCGCCGTCCTGATAGTAGTGCTTGATGGCAACCGAGTCTAAGTCCCCTTCCATTGCCTGATCCAATATTTGAGAAATGCGCTGTCGTAGATCCATGTACAGGAAGAGGTCGGCGCCATAAGGACCGAGGGTCTGCAGGGTCATTTCGTAGCGCGCATGGATTTTTTCTACGGGTATGTCAATGTCCGAAGGGAAGGTGATTGTGCTAAGCCGTTCCCAGAGAGAACATGAGGGATATTCCGGGTATGCAGGAGGTGAAGAAGGATATTCGTGCACCCACTAAGCGAACTTCAGCGCACGATCGAGAAGATATAGAGATATATACTTCTTTTGGTTTTGGTGCATGTGCCTTCAGCTCGTCGATATGCTGGCGAACTGCCATGACCTTGGCATCCAGATTCCTTTCCAAAGTCGACAGAGACTCCATCGCATCCTTGGGATTCCAGACCGGAGACGCTGTCATACCAAAGATCTTCGGTCGCTTGCGAGCGGGCAATTGGAAATATTCACGCATGATCCCGTTGTACGCATGGTTCTTCCGCGTGTGATGACACTCGTCGATAACCATTAAAGACACCTCGAGGTCGCATTAGTCATAGAGCTACAAGATATATTTGATGTTAACGCACCTTGTCCAGAGCCCAATGGCCGTGCGTCAAGATGTTCAAGAAAAGCTGCGCTGTAAATCCTCGTGAGATCGAGTGCTAAGGAGTGACAGAGTCATACCTGTCATTACAAGAACATCAACATTCTCCAGCTCTTTCAGCCATCCGGATCGATCGGCCATGTCAATGGCGGTAGCGCCGCAGAATTTGCTGACGCGCAATGGTGTATGCTTCGCGACGAAATCACCCTGCTGGTCGACCAGAGCGACCTTTGGGACGAGAAAGACGATAATTTTGCCCAGGCCTGCATCTCGAACAGATATCCAGCGAATCAAAAGCGTACTGATGTAAGTCTTGCCGCTTCCAGTATCGAGGGCAGCTATAACATTGCCATCCTGCGCTCGGGAAAAGATCTCCTCCTGGTACCGACGCGGGAGTAGAGTCTCGTTCAGATCTTCGACCCGGACAGAGGACATGGCAAGAATCGCAAATGCTGCTAGGTAGATAGGTTACGAAGCAGCTCTAACGATACCATCATCAGGGAACGCGTTTGTAAACGAGCAGACAGGACGGCGATTTCGAGGGTACAGCCCAACTCGTGCACTCGCTAAATCCTGCCGTAAGATCTAAGCGCCCATATGCCGCCGGCATGTGTCGGAACCTGACCGCGGAAAGCCAGCGGCTGCGAGGAATCTCCGCGACAACATCTTGCCTTTGAACGCTCATCACGACGATGGCATTAAACCCGAACGAAGACACAGAATTGTAAGCAGGTCTCGATTGTCCTGCGGAGGTCTTTCCAACCGATTGCTCAGTAACGATGCACTGCGCAAGCATGGCATCCTCCCACCACGGCCGCCCACACCCCGGTCCCCTTCACCTCCGCCGGCGCCGACGTTGGAGGAGTCTGCCGAAGGCCTGACAGCGGAGGAGCTGCGAGAGCTCGGTGAAGATGCGGATGACGACACGGCGCGAATGTTGGAGGCGATCAGACGGCAGCGCATTGCGGAGATGCGTCGAATAGAGAAGGCACCCTATGGCAGGGTGTACCCGATTGGACGAGATGACTATACGAGGGAAGTCACAGAGGCAAGCAAGATTAACCATGATGGCAAACCAGACGGCAACGGGACAGGGGTCGTATGTTTCCTCTACAAGGACGGGTAAGAACACGTCATTGAATGGGTTGCACGCATGCTGACTGCCTTCCAGGATTCCGCGCAGCGACCGTGCATTCGAACATGTCCGGGTGCTTGCACAGCGTCATCCACACACCAAGTTCGTCTCCATCGTCGGAGACAAGTGCATCCCCAATCTGCCTGACACGAGAGTGCCGATGTTCATTGTGTACCGTAAGGGCGAAGTGATCAACCAGATTGTTGCTTGGGGTGCCGATCGCGAACGGATACTTGAAGGTCCGTCTTCGAGCTAACTTTGACCTGTGCTGAATTATGTTTCTCTCATAGAGCTGGAAGCCGTTCTCATCCTCGCGGGAGCTATCGTACCGCAGCAGCGTCTACCGACAGGTGAAGAGAGATCCCGCCAGGGTGGCAGCTCAGAAGAGGAAGAAGATACCGACGATGAACCGTCGTCAAGAATGCGCTCAGCTGGGACGAGGACAAATACCAGAGTCGGCAAGAATATTCGGGGGCCAGCGAGGAAAGATGAGGATTCGGACTCGGACTTCGATCTCTAAATTTCAGACAATGATGGGCAATCGAAAGTGGATAATGGCGCATTGGTGTACGTGTATCCCAGGTGCAACTTACTGTATAGCTTTCATAGAGGATAATACTACTGTCCAAGGGACGATGCGGAGTTACTCGAAGGCGCAGTTGCGCCACGAGTGCACGACCGCGATTAGCAATAACTCGGAACTGCTGGACGTTCAACGCTCCAAGTCATAAATTGAATGACTCACTGCCAAGCTTTTTCGGTGCACGGTCTCTTCGGACATATTCAGCAGCACCCGTGGAAGCAACGCACGGGTCGTACGAGAACTTTCCTGTGTTCCCGATGCGGAAAGCCTGCACGTCCACATATTCCTGAAGGCGCTCCCGAGCAGCTCCCGACGTCCTTCGCCGACTATGCGGGATCTCCGCTTCCTTCGCGATGTCAACTGGTCGAGATCCTCGCTTGCCTGAACTGTGACAGCTGCTAAACCATTCCAATGTCAAGGTCGGAATAAGCTCCACACTCGCTTATTAGCTCACTTCTCAGACACCTCCGGGTTCTGGCGATTCTCATTCTAGGGTGCTTAAATCCGCGTTCCAGCAGAGACCATGGTACGTACTGTCCTATGATCTCATTGAAGAGCTTTCTGCGAGGACGAGATGATGAGCTGGGACAAGACATACTCCGTTTCGCGATTGGTCGGTTCCGATCTGAGGCGACAAATGTTGGCGTTGCATCGGCGAGTCAATCCCAGGAATGGATGTACTGATGCCAATCTTATTCTTACTCTTCCCCGGCGTGTCAACCCTTACCTATAGATTAAGCCCCTCTCTTTGGATCATCTGCTCAGAGGCCTCTTCCTCCACCGTCCCTCTTTCGCCATGCGCGGGCTCACTCCTTTGCTCACGTGCTTCTACATTATTACCACTTCGCTGGCTGCATCGATATCCAGCTTGAACGCTCCTCTTGCGTTCCTCGACAATGGCACCTTCGTTGGCAAACACAATGGCAGTGCTGATTGCTACCTGGGCATCCCGTATGCCGAGCCGCCGTGAGTATCCGTGGAACAATCAGTCTTCCGCAGGATCTCGCTCTAACGCATCCACAGAGCTCGTTATCGCCAGGCCGAGCCGAATCATCCCTATACCGGAGTGCACGACGCGACACAATTCGGTTTCTCCTGTCCTGGGATCCAGGATTCATCATCGGGTTCGCCCTACATGACGCCGCTCTTCAATGTACTCGAAGCGAAATTCCCTGGAATAGAAAATTCAACGAATCCCATGAACGAGGACTGTGAGCGTCTTTATCTAGGATGCCCTCGTGACGCGTGCTAAGAAATTATAGGTTTGACTGCCAACATCTGGACCCCAAAAGGCGCGGGCCCTGGAGACAGCCATCCCGTCGTCGTCGTGAGTGTCCAGTACTGACCTCCATCGTATTGACGCCTTACGGTGACTGGAGTAGTTCTTGTATCTTGGTAAGACAATGTTTCGCCACATATTCTGCAGCCTGCTTATAGCTCCGCTTCGACCTCAGGTGCATTTGTATACGGCGGCTCGTCTTCGTGCGTTACAGGCTTCATGCTCGTCCCATGAGGGTGAATACTGACCTCTACTCAGGTACAATGGAGGCTTCATCGTAGAACGTTCTGTACAAATAGGCAAGCCGATTGTATACGTCAGCATCAACTACCGGTATCCCTCTCTACCCCTTTGTGACCTTGACCTCTCAGAGCTGACCGGCCTCGAAACAGGGTGGCAGGTATACTCCGTGTTGTTTGCACATCATGTCTATGTCTGAGGTGTTTGCTTCGTAGCATTCGGATTCCTCCCTGGAGAGGAATCAAGGAATGCAGGTGTCACCAATCTTGGTATGCGTGATCGTAAGTCTTCTTTCTCACGTGTAATACTTCGGGAGGCGATTAATGACAGCTCTTTAGAACGTCAAGCTCTGCGCTGGATAAAACGGTATATCCAGAATTTCGGTGGCGATCCCAACCGAGTTACCATGTATGTTCCGTTCCAAAGGTCCGTATGGATGATGTTGACATTTGGCTTGGACTATATGCAGATGGGGCATTAATGCGGGCGCTGAATCTGTCGGCTGCCAGATGCTCGCCAACAACGGTGATACCGAGGGACTATTCACGGGCGCTGTGATGCAGTCCGGATTCCCCCTGCCTATGAATACCTACGCTCAGCTGCAGAGCTCATATGACACCCTGGTTAATGCGACGAACTGCACTGGCCATTCGGATACTCTGGACTGCCTCAGGCACGTGCCATACGACGATTTTTACCAAGCAATGCTGCTGGTCCCTACGGAGGATCGCCTATCGGTAAGCATATGTCCTTGTGCAATATTTTCCTGCTGACTCACAATACATAGGGCTGGCAAGCCATAGTCGACTACGATTTCATCCAAGGTCAACCCCCGAGTCGCATGAAGGCAGGCCTAATAGCAAGGATCCCGTACATTGTCGCGGTGCGTTCCAGAACAGTACGCTATTTGGGTCAATCAGCTCATATTCGCTACTCTAGGATACCGACGACGAGGGCACTGAGACCGCGTTTTTCCTGCCGAACATCACGTGAGGGGAAAGCATTTGTTGAGAACGCTCGCTCACGGATCGTGCTCGCCGACAGGACCGATGAAGAAGTCGCAGATTATGTGCAGCAGCTTGCTCTACCCGGAATCTCAGACGAACAAACCGCTCAAGTGTTGGAACTGTACCCGTCCGATCCCGCGAAAGGCTCCCCCTTCGGTACCGGAGATGCAAATCAAGTGACTCCACAGTTCAAGAGGCTTTCGGCCCTCATTGGTGACATTGAATTCCACGGCTGGCGCCGGTACTTCCTGAACACGACATCAGACTTTCAGCATGGATACTCGTATGGTATGTTTCAATGTTCCCATGTAGTTCTGCAAGTGTGACCGCGTCGCTTTTTCAGTGAGCAAGTTCTACAAGGATCTAGAAGGCGTTGGCTCGGTGAGTCGCAGAGATACTGAGCAGGCCCAATAACTGACACATGTCGCACAGGGGACTGCATCAGACCTCCCGTTCCTTTACGGTCGGGGTCCATTGACAGACTACCTGATCAACTTCGTCCGGGAGGGCACTCCCAACAACGGAACGGCCGTCTATTGGCCGCGGTGGACCAAGTCTTCGCCCCAGATTCTGAGCATCGCCAACGATTCCCAGCCGGTTGAGATTCTGGAGGACACCTTCCGGAAGGAGGCGATAGACTTGGTCGTCAGTTTGAACTTGCAGCATCCTGAATGAGCGACGCGCTTGGTGTATTTGATTCCGCTGCCCCCTTCTTGCTCTCCAATGACACGTGGGCACTGCGCCTGTGGGTCATAGCATGCTACGTACTAATCATAAGTTTCCACAATATATTGCATCGCACATCGATTGAGTGCTCTGACCGTGGATGTGCTGTGATGTCCGATGCTGCACTTGATCAATCACGTCATAATACAAGCCAAACATATCTTCTGATGTATCTCGCGCGACGCACAGCGCCGTGCTTGCTAATAGCTACATGTCTCGGTAACGGAAGATATGCACGATGCCATGACGCCAACTGGTTTGACAAGATACAACAGCCAGTCCACTGAACGTTTAATTCTGTGCCGGATGTAGATTTATTATTGGCCGTTAACCTCACAGCGAATGAAAGTTGATTCACCTGCAGGAGAAGCTCAGAATCTGAACCGTCAACGTCTACATGCATTTCAACCTCAGGTGTTGGCACTTAGGAGGTAATGCCCAGACATCAGGTTACTATCAAGTAACGACGACTCATGCATACATACCAGTCGCATGCTGTATAACTTCGGGGCTGGTAGCCTCCGTGTCGTTAGCACTTCCTGTCTCTATGGACGCCTGCGAGTGTTGCAAGACGATAAGCGTTCGAAAATACCTGCAATATCAATTCACTCACTGTCACAGCCCCGTTCAGTTCCTGGGCAGATTGCTCCCATTGACGGAACTGGAAGTGCTCTGGTGTGCCTTGGAATAGACTGGGGCCCTTAGCACGGACATCGCTCCACTGATTTTGTAATCTGCGAGTCCTATCTCAGTCATGCATCCGATCAAACAGGCCACAAGATGTACTTCTCATATTTTTCAAGAAGCTGTCCGTGTTCGGCCTGTGGGATCGCGCAAGAGTTTCTGTCCAAGAGTCCGAGAGCATCTGCTTGACACTGTTGGCCCTGCTGAAGGAGATTGGCAGCCATTATAGTAACTATTGAACGTGTTGGGAAAGAGGATGTAGTGGAGAGGTCTGCTGTGTATTGTAGAAACCGAGAGAACACGGGCCTTTTAAGTGCTCTCAGCCGAGGGCCACGCTCGCGATAAGTAGTAACCACGTTGTAGCCAAGATGTCAAAAGGTTACAACGCAGCACAGCACATTGGAGACAAGAGCGACTTCTATCAATAATGGACTTCGATTGCCCAGGTACTGGAGTGATCATTGTGAGCACGCCTAGTGGTCGCTTCCGTCTTGGGAGAAGGTTGCCAGAGGTCCTGGTAACAGTGCGCATCGGTTCCTAGTCACCGTTGTGCACGATTCTTGTATAATGACAGATGACTATTACCGCCGTAGAACGTGAGACAGCTGTCAGCCAAACTCTGCTTCAAGTTTCTTCTTCAAGAGGTAGCTTCATGGGCCGCCGAAAGCGTCTCCAGATTGTCCGTTGATGTGATTTACGCAGAGTACAGTGAATGCAACCGAAGGGGTATCAAAGATGCATTAAACGTGACCTTCTACAAAGCAAGACAACAATTTTTTGTCCGGAACGCGTCGCGTTGCGGAGGCACGACCAGGCTCGGCGTCTCTTTCCTGAATTGGCAACTCTGCGAAGTCCGCCACAACTCCGCGCACGTGCATTCCAGCCACGCGACACTCAGCCATCGCAGCCGAGTCTGTTGCCCCACGCCACGATCTGCTGCAAAGCCTCTGCGACGGAAGAACAAAGCGTAATCAAATTCGTTGCACTTGTCGCACCACGCGGAATTTGGATTTGTATGGATTGCTATCATCGCGGAGTACAACATCATATGACTCGATCACTAGGAACTAGCGGTTAATGTTCGCAACCTAATTGCTTTGTCTCATAGTGGAACCCCTCTTCGGGGCCTCGATCCAGTCCGAAGCAGTCTTATAGTTTAGTCACCGGGTGCTTTAGGCTGACAAGTGCATTTTTTCTTCTCAGGATCGGGACGGATTGTGCTTGTCATGCACAGCCCATGACGATTCGTGCAGCGTTCGGACCGGACTTCTGCAACCATCCGGCGTGCTATCATCATGGATGGTGTGGAAATACCCTGTTGTTCTCTAGACATCTCACTACCTCCATCGCGGTTACCAGAAAGAATTCTCGCGGCGGCACGCCCGTTGTCACCATCAAGAGGCGATACAACGCCTTCCCGCTGGAAAAGAGGCTGGAAAAATCCATGCAAGACGAAGGCTAGAGCGACTTGTGCCTGCATGTTCATGTGTTGACTCCGTCGCTCTGGGGTTTTGCCGCTGCCACTGCGTCCGTATATAGCGCTTTGAGCTGTGGCAGCACGATGGCTACCCATGTCATGTGTCGAGAATCCCGTTCTCGTGCAGCGATGTCTCCTCTCCATAAACGCGGCTGATCAACTCATGAATGATACAGCAAGCTCTCGCTGTCCGGTCAAGCTGTCCGGCTCAATTCTTGTGCTTATCTCTGCTTACCATTCTTGGCTTGCCTTCTATTTTGTGCTGCATAGTCGTAGCCCATTGTCACTCCAGCAACGAGGTGGATGGCCCATGAACAAACGATAAGGTGGCCCCCTTCTACCTCTTGGATCATATCCGCATCGTGTCGTCCATGACAGTTCTCGAGACAATAGACGCCTGCGCTTCGGATAAGTCCTACCATCTTTGTACCGAAGACTCTTGGTTCGGCTTAGTCTCGAGCTATACTGTTCTGCAAAGTATGACTGCAGCCGTATGCAGCGGATGGGTGGGCAATCCGGGTCTGTAGATTTGACAACAGCTCCTTGCTCTGCGACGTGTTTCTTTGGTTCATAATTTTGTAAGGTCATCAGCACTGTTTTATACATTGATCATATTGGAAGATGCATTCGCCCGTATTTACGAATCAAACAGCTGCATGCGTCCATGTGCTGTACTCACGGATGCGCCTGATAACAACTGGACAATGGTCGGCATTGCCCGACGTCCGGTTGCCCTTCTTTAGGGATTTATCTAGGTCTTGGTTTACGACACAACAGCCTAGGGCCACTAACTTCCACAGCCGGCGAAGATCATACTGTTTACGACGGTGAAGTCTGATGTGCTTGACAGGCAGTCATGAAACTAGCGCATGCGTGATTTTTGCTTTGGTGCCTGCATGTATTCTAGGCAATGCTTCGGTCACGTTTTTATCCCTTGCTAATGCAATTCTGTTCCGGCGTAGCGACAAGGAGAGTGCCAAACATGGCGCTGGGTCCATTATGTCAGATGGAAAAATAGGTACACATGAGTGGGCGGTAGCAGGTTGTCACGATCAGCGCCGAGCAGGTACGTGCTTATTATTCACAGCGCGAAGATAAAGTGTCTACGCGTTGTATATCCAGAATAGTGGGCGCTGCGAAGGCCAGAAAATTGAAACTAACGTCGATATCCCTTATCGCACACATCCCATCGAGGTACACTGTTGCTGAGCCTGTGAAGCATGATGCATGCTACAATACCGCTTGCCCACTTTCTCTGAATCGCCATTACGCCAAGGGTGCACGCATATTATGATAGTACGCCGGATACTACACATAGATATGATTCGTTGTCAGACAAGTCAATTGTCAAAATAGTGTTGAAAACCGAGGTGGCAACGCAGCAAAATGTGCAGAAAGATAGAGCTACAGATGCATTCAAATCCTTAGCTAAGGAACCCCTGACGAGCCCACAGCATCCATCACATGCTTGCATAAATCTAACCTTGAGTATCAATGAGGTTCCCAAGTACTTGTCTGGCACAATACGACAGTATCATAAACCAGTGCTCGATATCCAGAACCAAGGTTCGAGCTGGTGGCTCTGCTTGAGGCTTAAGTCGCCATCGTCGTTGCACAAATCCCAGTCGCGATCTGATATTCTCCCATTCCTTGGAAGCGTCCTTCGCGGTAGGTCGATTTGTGGGATCGGCTTGCGTCATGTGCTGAATTAGTGGTTGGAAGAAACTCAAGTTGGAGAAGATCTGCATAACAATCAGCTATAACTTCCATGAACGACGAAGGCACTTCCACCTCATAAAATTGCTTCCTCAGGACATTACCAATGATGAACACATCGACTTTGAAGGGGTCATACGGAACCGTAGCCGAAAGCTCTGGTACCTCCCTATCTCGTCCAAGAAAGCCCGTCACGAGTTTGGGATGTTTGTCGGGAGGAATGTAGACGGATATTCCGAAATCGATGTAGTAGTATTTCACGCCAACCTTATATCTCGGTAGATAAGGTGCGACGCTCTCTCCATCAGGAAGGCATCGGTACATAATTGGGTGGAATCCGAGCGGGTACATCGCATCAGCTGCCATCATCAGATTCTTCGGGGCGCAATCCCTATTTCATGTGTTAGCTGGTAATACTCAACTAACCACACAACGGACTTACCGATGCGCTACACCATGGTCATGTAGGAAGACTAAGCCCTGCGCATCACTGAGTGCGGAGGTAGATGTAATACACTGTGTGTCCCACCTCTATGATCTGGTCCACGAAATCTAACACTTCGCTGATCAGCTCGAATTGCGGTTCATCGATCGGACGCAAGAATGGCATAACCATGTATGAGATCGCCGGATCATCGGGGTCCTCGAACATTTCTAGGATAGGAACACAATGATTACGAGGATCACCGGAAAGACCCTCTGAGGACAGATAAGTGGCTATTTTTGACTCCAAATCGCCCGTCTTGACCCTTTTGATGTATACGAGGGACTCGTCGGAGACGCGTCGTGCATCGATGAGATGTTTTCGACCCTGCGAGCGTAAGCTTCAGCGTGTTCTGGAGCAACAATTCGTTGCGCACGTACCGGACTCACAACACCGTCCTCACAACGGTCAGGATCTTCACCTGACAGACGCCATGATGGGATCCAGCCAGGACGCAGCCTCGTTCTCAACATGTAACCCCTCGACCGCAACAGTTCAAAACGGTCCCTCCAGCACTCCTCATCCGATAATAAGGTGCTGAATATCTGGTCGAAATTCTCGGGGTCGTACTCATGATCTTCAGAAGCTGAGGGGGACATTGTAACGAGGTGGAATCACAGCTAGAATGACGTTGCCGGAGAGAGGTCGCACTCGTCTCTGGAGGGCAATGCTTATCGTGTTCGCACATGGAGGAAAGTTCCGGCCACGTGTAAGGGCTACCAGTGCGTGGGATCGGAGGACCCACACCGAAAAATAAGTATATACAAAGTCTGACATCGCCGTGCGGCATGTTTCTAACATCGCGACTTGTTGTCCAAGACTGAATACGGAAGCAAGCACCGTGCTGTCAGTGCCACTGCGCGCGGGAGCACAACATCTCAATTGTTTCCATTGTTCTATGCTTGGTGGTCGCCATGCGCTGAGCGATATCTCTCAGTGCACCGGCTTTGTTCCGATGTCTCACGCTATTGAACATACGTTGAATAGCGTCCGAGGTGCGATGCATGCGTTCTGCGCCTTAATTGCAGCCGTCACCCATGAGAAGCACGGGTAGTCTATCTTACTTATAATTACAGTGCGATGCACGAGACGTCGACCAATCTGCTGAGTCTCCTCCCTCTCTCCTACCGTGGTATTCGACACCCCGGGTCGTCGTTGTGTTCTGCAGGCAGAACGTCCATTGACATCCCTCCTAGACTCACGTATTAGAGATAAACTAAGATGCCCAGCGTTTACGTAAGCACCACTCATCGAAATGAATGAATACTCACTCTACAACCATGAATTCAGGCAGTTCTCCCGTGGATCGACTCGGCTGCGAGTATACTTGATCTCGCTAAATCTGGGAACAGCCTTGCCCACTTTTTTTGGCGCCACCATCAATCAACTCACCAAGTTCAACCCGATCCTCACAAGGGGTTGGACGACCTAGAGAAGCTCTTGAATCAATGCGAGAGCTTTCTACAAGATGTGAAACACGGGGATCCTTTGATGGGAGAGGTTGTGGAGCACAACGACCCAGGTTGGATAGATAGGTTCCGAGGACGAGTGCGCAAGTATGTACATTGAGGCGTCTGTCGTGAAAGCCAATCACTGATATTTGCTAGCCTCAAGGCGAGGTTTACAGCATGCAAATTCAACCTTGCTAGGATAGAGAAGGCGAAAGACAAGATCTCGAAAACAGAATTTGAGAGAGAGTGGCAGAATCTCTCACGAAACATTCAAGATACAATTAAAACGCACAGGAGTTGAGCGGCGATCAGCTGGTGCGCACTTTTCTAAATCATGGCTGCAATGCGCTAAGATCCGTGGAACAGACAACGTCTGCTGCTGCATACGAATCTCCAGTATATCTCAGCTTGAAGGACGAATACATCCAGGATGCCGATAAGCTTGATCCAGGAATGGTTGCCTTGGATGTCGAGGCCGAAGCAAGAGTGCAAACATACCACAGGTCGCTTGCACAATCTGTTGCCCCGTCTTCTATTGAAGAGCCACCGGCAAGCATGCTCCGCAAACGTCGTACGTCTGCATTGCTCTATATCACGGGCTAGGCTGAAGGATGGATTGTATGAACCAGGAACTGTTCCGTCTAGTTCTACTGCAGCGCACGATCTCGAGATAACCAACTATCCGATCCAGCTGACGGAGCTGCGTCACTCTGAGTCTGACAGACCCTACGATTATTTGACATCATGAACGACTCTTTCAAACGCCGTATGATTCCTTGTAATTGTGTTAGATCGTTGTCTCTTGTATATCGCGTGACCCCTTATAATATATTCCCCATCTCGATTGACTCTACGAACTTGAGATTTATGCTGGCAGTGATCATCTTTCGCCATATAATTATTGCCCGGAAAGAATGCTTGTGCCAATGCTATCAAATGAGATGAATTGAGCACAGCCTTGTGATGCGAGATGTAACCCTAACATCGGGAGACACACCCTTGTATCGAAAAAGCGTCGCCGCGTCTATTCCTTGCAATTTTTTGTCTCGTTCTAGAAGACCAGGTCAGCGAGCCTTCCATAGCGATAACAATTGTTCCATGATAGTCAGGTCCAGGTTCCATGCGTCACATCACATGAATGATGGCTGCCCTCTGCGAGCGTCTGTAAATGCGTACGAATTCCCTTACGCCCACACCTCATAGAGGGATACAATAAGACCGCCTGATGCCGATGCATCCTCCCAAGTGCGATATGACTCAATTGCCCACTTACGTTTGGCGTGGTCGGACCACGGATACAGTTATTATGACAACAGGTAATTTCGCGTTGGATATCGTCCCTTTGAAGGTAAGACGCACCAAGCCGACCACCGGAAGGATTAAGGTTCTCGCGAAAGGTGGAAAAGCGCTGTCGGACTAAGTTGAGACAGAACCTAGCTGGAAGTACAATGCCGAGAGAGAGCCAGCTCTTGTGGAAGTACATAGCATTCCTAAACGAGATCGTAACTAGAAGTTCGTCCTATAGATAAATTCATCCCTGCGTCTCGGCACCCCATCTGCCGATGCGTTTACCTGAATATCCTACCAGTCTAACAAGAGAGATAGTGTCGAAGAATAAATGTGCAAGCCATGAGTCCTGACGAGGCCTGAGTCGCCACTTCCTCTGCAACAGACTGATAGTCGATCGGATTTGGTGCCACTGCAACAACGCACTGTGTGCGTCGGGTCTTCGCGTAGGGTCAGTCTGTGTCATGGCTTCGACCAGGGGTAGCAGAAACTCGACATTGGTGTATTTCTGTGACCTCCGCGTCAGTCAGAGATCAGCGGGAATACATATGACCTACATCGTGAAATGTGCGCCGAAACACGTTGCCAATGATGAAGATATCGACTTTGTAGGGGTCATAAGGGATCTTGGAAGAGAGCTCAGGTACCTCTTGGTCGCGTCCGTCCATCCCTAGCACAAGCTTATTTTCACGTTCTGCGTGGAAGTAGACGGAAATTCCAAAGTCAACGTAGTAGTATCTGACCGGCACATCGGATCTGTTGCGATACGGCGCTGGTCCAGAGGCGTCAGGTAACGACATCTGGTTTATAGGATGGAAACCACTGGGAAACAATGCGTTCCCATCCATCAGGAGGTTCCTTCTTGTACAATCACTGCGTTTCATAATGAATGATCAGCGAAGATTAACGAACGCCACCATCATACGAACCGATGTGCCACTCTCTGTTCGTGAAGGAAGGCCAAACCCTGTGATATTGAGCTTAGTATGGCTCCGGTACGAGCTACATATTCGTACCTCCAGTATCTGATCAGCGAAGTCGACGACTTCGTCAACAACAGCAAACGGGGGACTTTCCATTTCACGAAGGAACGGCATGACCATATAGGAAAACTCCGGATCGTCTGGGTCTCCAAAGGTGTCCAGAACTGGTACACAGTGATTGCGCGGGTCTCGAGAGTGTGTCTCGGATGCAAGGAAGGTCGCTATTTGCATCTCCGTGCAATCAGTTCTGAGGCGTTTGATATACACAAGTTCATTGTCGGATATACGTCGAGCATCAATGAGACTAGCTCGAGCCTAGCATCCTTAAGTCCGGTAATGAGCATCCGCGAAGATTACGACACACCGGAGTTAGGATGGCATCCTCACTGGTCCATCGCGCCATCACATTGCCAGACCAGGAAGGCTTCCATCCAGCCTGAAGCCGGGAACGCAGGAGATATCCTTTAGACTTCAAGAACGGCTGTCGAGCTCTCCAAGGTTCCTCCTGCGGTAATAACGTAGCATCATACTGCGCCCGGGTACTCGCGTCGATATATGGTAGAGTAGCCATTGCTACGACGTATCAGTGCTTAGAGGAGAGGACTCGGTCGCAGCCTAGAGGGATCGGATGAGGTGTGTTGCTGCGCGCGGTCTGCCCGGCTCTGGAATCATGGAGGAACAAGGGAAAGGTGCCGCTGCGCTGGACAACTTCTCACGGTAGTCATGGACAGCCTAATTAGGACCCATAGGAATCCATCTGCATCTGGCCGCCTTATCGCAGCGGGCAATGGCTTCGCACCGCCCCACCGTGTTATTTTCCAATTGTCCTTCATGCGAATCGAAGATGCTGTTTGGCAGAGAAGTCAAGTTGGTGCACAAGGGCAAGACATCGGACAGGAGTAGCCAAGCAACACAACACATACCGGGGTAGAACTAGCCGACCCTTGCAATATAGACAGTGCGCTGTGCCGAAGACCTCGTGATAATATCGATATTCACAGACCAATACATCTCTGTTTGGTCAGAGTCGTATAAGTATGTTATCCAGTTCCGCTGAAGTTCATTCGTCCCCATCCGTTCTTTCATTGCTATTCCTCATCTTCAGGCAGGCCTGAAGTTTCAGCTATCGGAATACGTTTCCTTGCCACTACATCCGTCATCGTCATCGATCTTACTTTCCCTCTGTTTATTAACGTATGCAACAATGGTATGCGCGATCTTTCTTGTACCCGGCGGACTGCATGCTTATCGCTCATCGCTTAGAGTTGGAATAAACTTCAAGAAGCCTCTGCACTTTTGGGTGTTCTCGGCTTCAGTCTCGGCGGTGGCGTGATGACGGGCGTGCATATCGCCGGTCCTTGGGCAAGAAACTACGTCTCAATCCAAGCCCGAAGGGACAATCTTCACAATTCACTTCTCAAGTGCAAATCCTTGCTCTCCAGGCTGAAGGATGATGACAAGTTCATGCGCCGTATCCTTGACAAGATGGTTCCGGGGTTTCTTACTCAGTTCGAGCTCAACTTCAACAGGTATGCTGAGATTGATCGCTTATGGATGTAACTCACACAAGATCCTGTCAAGATTGAATGGCCAGTACTGGGATATGGAAAGCATGCTCAATCAGAATACAGACGGAGCTTGGACCTACGTAAGTTATTGGAACTTCAACCGCAAGCACATCGAGATATTGCAGCACGAAGTCATGATCTTTCTCGAAGATCAAGTGGTAAGTAGGCGATTGCGATCGTATACCCGTGGTTGCTATCGCTCATTCTACCCAGAATACATCCACGGCCATCTCTTCCCATCAGACGTACAAAGACGTGTATAAGCAATACGAACAACTCTTGATGTGTCATCACGAGTTCACCCCTGAAGAGTTCGATCGCAAGGTCGACGAGCTGGTGCAATCGTTTGCACGGATCCAGGCTGCATCCGACAATCCGTTCGAGAGATCTATCACTCAGCCCTCTGTGAGCGCCCATCCTATGGGTCATCCCCTTCGTCGTAAGTGCCATGTAGCGTATTGACTTGAGTGCAATGTTCTCATAAGAGATGCCAACAGATTTCAACACGGCGCCCGAGCTTCCACCCAATACAGATCGAACCAGAGATATACCCCTGAGACAGTACTGTCAGAGTGTAATATAAGGCAGCTGGTTATGCACTGTTACATCACGTCGAATAGTGTCTCAAGTGATCGTGTGGTAGCGTGTTATCTAATAGTCAGTCTTGATCGTCGATTATTCCATCGCAGGAAAGGGCCAAAGGCGCCCCCTGATAGCTAACGCTTCGGATAAGACTCAGTCCTCGAGCGACGAATTACTGAACTATCAGTGACCCGGTTATAAAACCGTGATGACAAATGCAACATTGATCAAAGTCGTGCATTCCTTCCTTCCTCTGCAGTTGAGTCGCAGAGATACTGAGCACGCTCAATAACTGACACGCATCGCACAGGGGACTGCGTCAGACCTCCCGTTCCTTTACGGTCGGGGTCCATTGACAGACTATCTGATCAACTTCGTCCGGGAGGGCACTCCCAACAACGGAACGGCCGTCTATTGGCCACGATGGACCAAGTCTTCGCCCAGATCCTGAGCATCTCCAACGAGTCCCAGCCGGTTGAGATTCTGGAGGACATCTTCCGGAAGGAGACGAAAGACTTCGTCCTGAATGAACGGTACGCTTGGTATATTTGGTTCCGCTGCCACCTTCTTGCTATCCAATGGCACGTGGGCACTGCACCTGTGGGTCATAGCAGGTCATAGCACGCTACGTGCTAACATGAGTCTTCATAATATACTGCATCACACATTGATTGAGTGCTCTTACCGTGGATGTGTTGTGATGTCCGATGCTGCACTTCATCAATCACGGAATACAAGCCAAACATATATTCTGATATATCTCGCGCGACGCACAGCATCGCGCTTGCTAATAGCTACATGTCTTGGTAACGGAAGATATACACGATGCCATGGCGGCCATTTGTTTGAGAAGATACAACAGCTAGCCCACTGAACGTTTAACTCTGTGCCGGATGCAGATTTATTATCAACCGTGAACCTCATAGCGAATGAAAGTTGACACACCTGCAGGAGAAGCTCAGAATCTGAACCGTCAACGTCTACATGCATTTCAACCTCAGGTGTTGGCACTTAGGAGGCAAAGCCCAGACATCAGGTCACACCAAGTAACGATGTTTCATGCATACATACCAGTCGCATGCTGTATAACTTCTGTGCTGGCAGCCTCCGTGTCGTTAGCACTTCCTGTCTCTATGGACGCCTACGGGTGTTGCAAGACGTAAAGCGTTCGAAAACACCTGCAATATCAATTCACTCACTGTCACAGCTCCGTTCAGTTCCTGGGCAGATTGCTCCCATTGACTGAACTGGAAGTGCTCTGGTATGCCTTGGAATAGACTGGGGCCCTTAGCACGAACATCGCTCCACTGATTTTGTAATCTGCGAGTCCTATCTCAGTCATGCATCCGATCAAACAGGCCACAAGATGTACTTCTCATATTTTTCAAGAAGCTGTCCGTGTTCGGCCTGAGGGATCGCGGTAGAGTCTATGTCCAAGAGTCCGAGAGCATCCGCTTGACACTGTTGGCCCTGCTGAAGGAGGTTGGCAGCCATTATAGTAACTTTTAAACGTGTTGGAAAAGAGGATGTGGTAGAGAGGTCTGTTGTGTATTATAGAAACCGAGAGAACACGGGCCCTTTTAAGTGCTCTCAGCCGAGGGCCACGCTCGCGATAAGTAGTAGCCACGTTGTAGCCAAGATGTCAAAAGGTTACAACGCAGCACAGCACATTGGAGACAAGAGCGACTTCTCTCAATAATGAACTTCGATTGCCCAGGCACTGGAGTGATCATTGTGAACACGCCTAGTGGTCGCTTCCGTCTTGGGAGACGGTTGCCACAGGTCATGGCAACAGTGCGCATCGGTTCCTGCTCACCGTTGTGCATGATTCTTGTATTATGACAGATGACTACTACCGCCGTAGAACGTGAGACAGCTGTCAGCCAAACTCTGCTTCAAGTTTCTTCTTCAAGAGGTAGCTTCATGGGCCGCCGAAAGCGTCTCCAGAGTGTCCGTTGATGTGATTTACGCAACCGTAGGTATCAAAGATGCATCAGACGTGACTTTCTACAAAGCAAGACAACAATTTTTTGTCCGGAACGCGTCGCGTTGCCGCGGAGGCACGACCAGGCTCGGCGTCTCTCTCCTGAATTGGCAACTCTGCAAAGTCCGCCACAGCTCCGCGCACGTGCATTCCAGCCACGCGACACTCAGCCATCGCAGCCGAGTCTGTTGCCCCACGCCACGATCTGCTGCAAAGCCTCTGCAACGGAAGAACAAAGCGTAATCAAATTGTTGCACTTATCGCACCACACGGAATTTGGATTGCTATCATCGCGGAGTACAACATCATATGACTCAATCACTAGGAACTAGCGGTTAATGTTCGCAACCTAATTGCTTTGTCTCATAGTGGAACCCCTCTTCGGGGCCTCGATCCAGTACCAAGCAGTCTTATAGTTTAGTCACCGGGTGCTTTAGGCTGACAAGTGCATTTTCTTCTTCTCAGGATCGGGACGGATCCGCTGTTCCCATACCCGTAATCTCGCCTGTACTTGTCATGCACAGCCCATGACGCTTCGTGCAGCGTTCGGACCGGACTTCTGCAACCATCCGGCGTGCTATCATCATGGATGACGTGGAAATATCCTGTTGTTTTTAGACATTCTCACTGCCTTCATTGCGGTTACCAGAAAGAACTCTCGCGGCGGTACGCCCGTTGTCACCATCAAGAGGTGATACAACGCCGTCCTGCTGGGAGAGGCTGGAGAAATCTATATATGCAAGACGAAGGCTAGAGCGACTTGTGCCTGCATGTCCATGTGTTGACTCCGTCACTCTAGGGTTTTGCCGCTGCCACTGCGTCCGTGTATAGCGCTTTGAGCTGCGGCAGCACGATGGGAACCCATGTCATGTGTCGAGAATCCCGTTCTCGGGCGGCGAATGTATCAGGATGTCTCCTCTCCATGACCGCGGCTGATCAACTGATGAATTGATGATACAGCAGGCTCTCGCTTTCCGATCAAGCTGTCTAGCTCAATTCTTGTGCCTAACCTTCTAGTGTGTACTGCATAGTCGTGGTTCATTGTCGCTCCATCAACGGGGCAGTAAGCCCCTGGCTACACAATAAGGCGGACTTTTTCCATCTCTTGGGTCACATCCGTGTCATGTAGTCTACGACAGTTCTCGAGACAATAGACGCCTTCGGATCGGATGCGATTTACCAAATATGCACCGAACTCCTAATTCAGCTTAGTCGCGAGTTGTACTGGACTTCGGTCGGAATCAGCGATTTCCCGTCCTCGGGTCATTCTATTTTGTAAAAATGTGACTGTAGCCGTATACAGCGAATGGGGTGGGCAATCTGGTCCCGTAGATTTGACAACAGCTCCTTGCTTCTCGACACGTTTGTCCGGCTATAACTGTCATAAGGTCGTCCTACTTCTTTGTTCATTGATCGTATTGTAAGATACATTCGCCCGTGTCAGTGAGCTGCATGCGTCCGTGCGCTGTACTCGGAGAAAAATGCGCGAATGCGCCTGGTAACAACCGGACAGCGCCCTGCCCCGCCCGATGTGCAATTGCCCTCTCTAGGGACTTGTTTGGGCCTTTGTTTATGTTACAGGAGTCCACGGTTTCCGCCTTTCTAGCCAGAAGATGGAGTCTGAATGTGGTTGACAGGCAGTTGCGGCGTGTAACGCAGGTGTCTTTTTTGTTTTGTGCTCTCGGATGTATTCTAGGCAATTGGTCACGCTTGTCTCTTGCTAATCCAACTTCGTTCCAGCGGGCTTGGGTCCATTATGCCGGATAGCTGAATGGGCACAAGCGGCGACACCACGCGCAGTCAAAGTGATGTGTCTATTTCTGCCAAATATCTACTGTGCCGAAAAGGTATCAGTGTATCATTACAAAACGCTGGGTGGTACACATGGCTTGAACTTGGACAGGCAGTCGTCCAATCAGCATTTAAAAGCGAGTCAGCAACCCAACGGTGGGCACAGATATGTAGAGCTACAGATACCGTCCTGGGCTAAGCAGATTACGCTGAGAAAATACAGCTCAATACCGGTCATCACCTCCTTATCTGCAATCAGCCTTGAGTATCAATGACGTCCCCAAGCACTCGTCTGGCGCAGTGTAACAGCAACGTGAACCAGTACTCGATGTCCAAAACGAACGTTCGGGCCCGTGGCTCTACCCGAGGCTTCAATCGCCATCGTCGTTGAACAAATCCCAGGTGCGACTTGATGGTCTCCCATTCTCTAAGAGCTTCTTCCGCAGTTGGCCGATTTGTGGGGTCGGTTTGCGTCATATGATCGATGAGCGGTAGTAGAAAGCCCAAGTTTGAGAAGGCCTGCAAAATGTTGAACAATACGTCCATACATAGTTATTGTCTGCTTACATCGTGAAATACCTTCCTCAAGACATTGCCAATGATAAAAATATCGACCTTGAAGGGATCATATGGAATCGTTGCCGAAAGCTCTGGCACCTCCCGATCTCGGCCAAGAAACCCGGTCACGAGTTTGGGACGCTTGTCGGGAGGGATATAGGCGGAAATACCGAAATCAATATAGTAATACTTTACGCCTACTGCAGACCTCGGGAGGTACGGTGCAGTAGTTTTGCCATCAGGAAGGCGACGGCTTAAGATTGGGTGGAATCCGAGCGGATACATCGCATCAGCTGCCATCATGAGATTCTTTGGTGCACAATCCCTACAGGGAGTATCAGCGGGTAACACAATATGATGAAACATTTAGTAAACTTGCCGATGTGCAACGCCATGGTCGTGTAAGAAGACCAGACCCTAACTTGGTTGAGCATAATGACAGAAGGCATAAATTATACTTCTCACCTCAAGTATTTGCTCTATGAAATCTACCACCTCATTGACGAGCTCGAAAGGTGGTTCATGAATCGGACGTAAGAATGGCATGACCATATACGATATCGTAGGATCGTCTGGGTCCTCAAAAAGTTCAAGGATAGGGATGCAATGATTGCGAGGGTCGCTGCGGAGAGCTTCTGACGACAAGTAAGTAGCTAGTTTTGACTCCAAGTCGCCTGTCTTGACCCTCTTAATATAAACGAGCGACTCGTCAGAGACGCGCCGCGCGTCGATGAGGTGTTCCCGGCCCTGCCAGTGTCAAAATGAGAGCCTTGGTGTGCACTGGGCAATCACATACGTACCGGACTCACGAATCCGTCCTCACAGCGTCCAGGGTCTTCACCTGATAAACGCCAAGATGGAATCCAGCCAGGACGCAGCCTCGATCTTAACATGTAGCCCTTTGACCGCAACAGCTCGGAACGGTCCCTCCAGCGCTCCTCGTTCTCGAGCAGGGTGCCGAATATCTGGTCGAAATCCTCGGGATCATAGCCATGATCGTCGGAATCTGAGGGGGACATTGGAACGAGAAGAAATCACGACTCGAAGGACGTCACCGCAGAGAGGTTGCACTTCCAACCCTCGGATGCAATGCTTATCGTGTTCACACGATGAGGAAAGTTCCGGCCACGTGGCGCTATTGCACCCATTCAAAAAGATCAGAGCACCTACACCGACAAATCCATACAAATTCTGTCACGGTTCCCGCCGCGGCAATTGGTATCGCGACAGATCATCTATCACCTGTAGTGCCCCGTTGACCGGTGCGCAACATCTCAATTGTTTGCCTTTGTTCTACGCGTTATGCTCGTGGTGCGCTCAATGGCATGCAAGTACAACGGCGTTCTTCCAATGTCTCACGTTTTTGTAATGTGCTTTACAAGGCATACGGAAGCGTTACACGTGTTCTGCACCTGTCATTACAGCCCTCATACAGCCCTCACGTTTCGAGGAGTTTGATTGGTTCAAGATGCCTATAATAATGTGGCGATTCGCGTCCTCCGCTGGGGTATTTATCAGTCTGCGTAATCTCTTGCCTTCTTGTATCGCACTGCTCGACACTCCCATTGTTCTGCGGGCAGAACCTCCCTTGGCAGGGACCCAGTCGCACCATAAGGTGATAAATTTGTTTTTAAGATGCCAGAATATACAGTAAGCTCCATCGCGTCCTACATCGTAGGGCATTACTTACGAAAGCTCATTATCAGCGAATCCTACCCTGGTTCGATACGGCTGCAAGCTTTCTTGATCTTGGTACAGCCGGTGTTAAATTCGGCTGGGCTGCATGGCGCTATCGGCAATCGACCCATGAGACTCCGGATCCTCTTCAAAGATTGGATAAACTCCGGAAACTTTTGGACGAATGTGACGAGTTCCTGGAAAGCGTAAAGACGAAGGACCCACTCATGGGACAGGTTGTGGAACACAACGATCCAGGATGGACAAACAAATTCAGAGGACAAGTACGCAAGTATGTGAATCGGATATATGTAGGAAAGCCGACGACTGACAGACAGTGGTAGCCTCCGTGGAAGGTATACAATCTGCAAGTACGAGCTCGATGCCATGACAAGAGCAAAAGACAAGACGTCAAAGGAAGCGTTCAAGAGGGAATCGCTGAGGATCTTGGAAGTCATCGAGGAATTAACTGAATCCGCGCGGGATATGACGAGTGACCACTTGGTGCGTGAACTCATAGGTTGTATCATTGCAATACATTTACAGACGAGGTACAGACGACGTCCACGGCAGCGTACGAGTCTTCAGTGTACCTCAGCCTGAAGGACACATATACCCAGGATGCCGATCAGCTTGACACAAGAATGATTGCATTGAAGGTCAAGAACACCGCTAGAGAACAGGCGTATGAGCGCGCACATTCCGACGTGATCACTTCGTCCGCTGGGGAACTATCCGAGAGCTCGCTCCGTAAACGTCGTACGTCTTCTCTAGTACTTGATTTCACTCTCGATTGAGGCTGAATTGCATGAGTAAGGTTCCACACCATCCGCATCGGAGGGCATTGGGATACCCGACTTTGGAATACCCGACTTTGATGTACCCGACTTTGGAATACCCGACTTTGGAATACCCGGTCGTCAGATTCCACTTGTGGCACTGCATAGCTCTAGATCAGACCGCCCGTACGATTGATATTTGCAACACGACCTCTCACATTGTCTGGCTAGTTCTGCGTCGACATCACAGAGGAATCATTTATGGTCGCGCGTAGTTCTTTGTGACCAACGATTATCTCTTCGATAGCTAGACTTCTTGACCCGTTCATGTTGTACCTCTAATTCAGACTGACGTAATGATCCGATTGGACCTTATGAGACTTCCCTCGTGTTGCGACGCGAAACATGCGGTAGAGTAGAGCGGTGCCGCACGTTTTGAACAGGAGATTAGGTATAACACCATATCCCACTGCAATACCTCATAGTGGAACTTTGGGACAAAGAATCGCATTGAACTCGGATTTCGATATCTACTTTCAGACGCCATCGCGATAGCATAACACCAAGTAAACCAATATAAGGCTACATGTTTCTGGTCCTCATGCCGGATAACGCTCTGCCGGCTCCCATCCAACGGGCATGAGAACTGAAGTGTTTCTCAACACAGTTGAGATCGCTCTGGTATTGAATACTTCCACGGTGTAGGTATTGTCTCCCTTGGAACGTATCAATCATAATAAGCGCTGCTGCGCAATGTTGTGGGTCCATGTGAGTTCGGAAGCAGAGAGACCGCATGCATATTCTACGAGACCACCGTTCTATCGCCATTTAGAAGGATCACTGGTATCGTTTTCAAATGAGGTGACAGCGTTCTTATTGTTCCGCAGCATCCCTTGTAAACGCCCGTCCTTTCCAGGACGATCGGACCTTGTACCCTTTTTAGGGTCTTGATACGCAGCAGAATTGGAGGATTATCTCTACATCCTCTACATCCCGTAAGGCACCGCCACCGTGCTTGTAGATTAGCGATCCTTGGTGAAGTCCATTCTCTAGTGGTTGATGGAGCTGGAGTTGACAGCGGGCTCTTACTACAGCGCCAAAAAGCCTGCTTACCTCGTGTTAACATGCGAGATATGTTCATGAGACGGCGAGTCGTATGCATCTGCGCCTTGTTCTCGTGGGAAACCCTCGGAATACGTCAATGGCCCTCGCAATGGAAACGCCATGCGTTGCTCGGGGCCCCGATTTCGTTCGGACGGTTTGTCTGAGCCCTGCACTAACGTGGTAAGAGCGACATTCTGTCGATAGGGAAATGCAGCGCATATTAGATACTTCCCTTCTTGCTTTGTATTTTCGCATGTACTCCGTGGCATGATCCTCCCCTTTTTTGAGCTACTGTGTGCAAATGCAGTTCTATACCGTCCTGGTGCCAAGGGCGCAGATACTGCATCTCGATATCTCCAGATGGGACCTATGCGTGGGCGCATTACTATGCGTGCGGACGGATATCTGCTGCCAAGGGTACCCACTGACCGTATCTCAATTGTTTCACGACACGAAGAAGAGCCAGAATGGCCAGGAAACCGAGGTCGGATCGATATTGGCTTGATTGCCAGATCATGGGACGCCAACGTCAAATAGCCCGTTTGACATGGCACATTTCTCGCAGACGTAACGCTGCCGCCGAAAGAATACAGGAAGGCATCGCAAATAGAATGATGGTGATAATATGAGGTTCCCACGATTCACCGTCGAACCGAGTATACAGAACACAGATAGAGCAGAGTATGTAAGTATGTAGAGCTACAGATGCCTGATAGGCTGAACGAAACACGCAGATACAGCGCGACGACGACGGTGACCATAGTATGCTAATGTATGATTATCCCTGAGTATAAACAATACCGTCCAGTGCGCATCTGCTGCAATATGATATAAATGTAAACCAGTACCGAGCGTCGAGAACGAGACTACGAGCTCGAGATTCCTCGCGAGGTTTCAATCGCCATCGCCTTTGGGCGAGGCTGAGTCGGGATCGGATGGTCTCCCATTCGTTGAGTGCTTCTGCTGCGCTTGGTCGATTTGCAGGGTCGGCTTGTGTCATGTGGTCGATAAGTGGCTGCAGGAAGTCCACGTTGGAGAAGACCTACAGCGAAATCAGTTACAACGTAGACGAATGGACTAGCTCCGCTCACATCATAGAACTGCCGCCTGAGGACGTTGCCGATGATGAACACGTCAACTTTGAAGGGATCATACGGCACCGTCGCTGACAGCTCTGGCACCTCCCTGTCCCGGCCAAGAAATCCCGTCACAAGCTTGGGATGCTTTTCGGGTGGAATCCTCACGGATATCCCGAAATCAATATAATAATACCTCACACCGACATCGGACCTGCGAAGATACGGTGCAGTACTCTTTCCATCTGGAAGGCAGCGATACAGAATTGGATGGAATCCGAACGGATACATCGCGTCAGCTACCATCATCAGGTTCTTTGGTGCACAGTCTCTGCTCAAATGCTAGTAAGGAATCAGGCCAACGTAAGATTTAGCGGACTTGCCGATGTGCCACGCCGAGCTCGTGTAGGAAAACCAGACCCTGGTTCACATTAAGCGGGTATGTGCAAAAGCCATATAATATCACTCACCTCAAGTATTTGTGTCACGAAATCCACTACCTCTTCAACAAGCTCACATGGGGGTTTGTCAATCGGACGCAGGAAAGGCATGACCATGTAAGATATTGCTGGGTCATCTGGGTCCTCGAACATTTCCAAGATAGGAACGCAGTGATTCCTGGGGTCGCTCGCAAGTCGCTCTGAGGATAGATAAGTGGCTATGGACGATTCCAAGTCACCGGTCTTGACACGCTTAATATACACGAGCGAATTGTCCGAGACGCGTCGCGCATCGATGAGGTGCTCTCGACTCTGTAGTCGCAAGTTCAGCGTGCCCGTGTGAGATAGGATACTGCACTCGTACCGGAGATGTGATTGCATCTTCGTAGCCAAAAGGCTCTGATCCCGATGCACGCCAAGACGGGACCCAGCCAGGACGAAGCCTCGTCCTCAACACGTATCCCTTGGATTGCAAAAACTCATATCGATCACTCCAGCGTTCTTCATCTTCGTGTAGGGTGCCAAATATCTCGTCAAAATCATCGGAGTCGACGTCAGAGTCAGAGTCAGAGGACATGCCAGCATAGAGGTCGTTCTCGGGATCATAGTCACTGTCAGATTCTGAGGAGGGCATAGCGGAGGATCTCTGCACGGGACGTTGCCACGATTCGAACGCCGGGACGACCTTATCATGTTCGCACGATGGAAAGTTCCCACCACGTGTGAGTGCACTTTGAGGCATTGCACCCGCTGTGTGGGAGCGACGGACCTACATTGACAAAGACATACAAAGTCTGTCGACAGTGCCGCCCCGGCAATTGACATCGCGACCGACTGGGGCAGTGTCACTATTGAAAGAGTACAATGCCTCAATTGTTGTTTATTGTTCCGTGCTTGGTATTCTGTCTCGAGTTGCGTCAATAATGGCGCTGGACTTGTTCCAACGTCTCGCGCGGTTCAGGTTGAAGATGCCGTATGAGGCATGTAGGTGCATTCATGCGACGTTCTGCATCTGTCTTGCCCCAGTGACATCCAGAGAAGCACTGCCTGTTGTCGTATTAATGCAAGTCACAGGTTGCCCATGAGGATGCCTTTTAGCCCACTCTGCTCCCTCTCCGACCGAGCCAAGAACCTCTACCCCACGCTCATTTCATCGTTCTGCAGGCAGAACTTCCTGTCGTGTATAGGAAACATATTAACGCCTTACAAGCTAAAGTATCTGCAAGATGTCAGTTGTGCAGGTAAGCCCCTCTGTGCTTGATGGTATGCAATACTTACAGGCGTATATTTAGGGTATTCTAAGTGGGATCGACACGACAGCAAGCCTCATCGACATCGGCAAATTCAGTTGGAGCATGTTTACTCGGCACAAAGACTTATTCAGCACCGTCAACCCTCAAGATGGGTTGGATGAAATCAGCAAGATTATGACGGAGTGCCAGGAGTTTCTTGACGATATGAAAAACAAGGATCCACTCATGGGAAAGATCGTTGAACGCGACCATCCTGGATGGAGAAGAAAATTCAGAGGAAGTGTGCGCGAGTACGTGTATCAATGCACACGTGGATGATGATTTCTGACACTGATCTTAGACTCAGAGCGAAGTACAAAAACTGTCGAAATCAGTTGTCGAAGATATCGAAGGCGAAGAACAAGATGTCGAAGAAAGACTACAAGGTAGAATGGCAGGATCTCATTGAAACTGTTCGGGACATACGAGAAATGGCACGTGAATTAGATGACGATCACTTGGTAAGTAATGCTCGTAGTCAGCATGCTTGCCATGTGCTGAGAGCTTGCTGTGCAGAGAACGTCAGCTGCTGCATATAGTTCTTCTGTCTATGCCAAGTTGAAGGACGCATGCAATCGCGATGTTGAAGACCTTCATCCAGCGATCATTGCGAACTTGGTGGAAAGTGCCTCCATTGAGGAAGCGACCATACGAGTTCAATCAGTTGCCCCTTCATTGACGGAGGATACCCCCGTAGTGTCCACTCGCAGTCGTCGTACGTCCAGGTTGGATTCTGCGTTTGATGTCAGCTGAAACACGTAATGCAGGTACTTCAATCGCCTCAGTACGCAGCGCTGGTACGGAGAACATACAGATACGCGATTATCCGATGAGAGATCTGCGACGCTCTGACCATCCCTACGACTAGTACCCCATATAGAACTTTTCATTCTACACTGACATCATGAGTTTGTTTGTCTCTAAGTGCGAAGCCTTGTGTACTATACCTGCCTCTCATATCCTTTGGAAATAACTTCGACTTGACAAGAGTTTCAGCGATACCATAGCCTTTTCACAGAGTACTGTCGTGTAGGCGCAGATCCAACTGTCACATACGATTGAACTAGTTCGGTGTTGCGTCTTCTGATAATGACAGTACTCTGCCCTCCAACGTGCACTACGTGACGGTTGTGGGACTATCAGGCCCAGCGTTGACTGAGGCGTTGTGGAGGAATAAGCCGAGAATTGCGATGATGACGCTCGCCATGAATGCGCCACCGTAAGAGGGCAAGTTGACGGGAGTGGCGACGCTGAAAAACTCTTCAGAATCAGCTCCACCGACAGGATGTATAGCGTAGAAATATAAACAGCCACTGGTGTTCAGTAAGCGCAGAGCAGATGCATGTCGTGTCCCACAGAAGATACATCACATTCGCAGGAGAAAATATCTCTTGTGGTTTCGTACCATGATGGCGTCCAACCCTTGCACGGCCATGGACGCAGCACGTATTGCATTGACTCTGAGAGTAATATATGTTTTTTCACCAGTGTTCCGAAGGTGATGATTCTTCGAGAATTATTGTATCAACCATATCGAATTTTACCTCGTTGCTCGCCACCCAGGGGTGGTATAAAGGAGCGCTTCGAGCGACATAGTTCAAGACGCTTTGATAATCTAAATCTATCATCCTCCACGGCATTTCAGTGCAGGGAATAACTAGAGACACTTAATATAGAGAAGCGGTCGAGACACCGAGAGTATGGACAAACGGCCTTCAAGTGAGTTCCCATTTCATGATTTGTCGTCAGAGCAACTGCGGAAGCGGTACCGGGCCGGCAGCTGACGAATGCCTCGGCGCGGAGTTGGAGGCATCCCCGCACAGGTCGTGCATCGCTCTTTCGTCCAAACCATAAGCATCGTCTCGTTGGCATCGTCTCGTCGCTATTTCGTCGACGTCCACGATGCAGCTTGCATCGTATGGGACGCGTGCCTTCACAGGCAGGCAGGCGTCCCGCTTCATTCCCGGTGGCGGCGGCGCCTTGCCTCCTGGTCATACACCTCGCTCAATCCATACCTCCTCTTTCGTGCCTCGACCCAATGTCGGCACTTTCAGCGGCGGGAGGGCGGAGGTGATCTTTAAGCAGACTCGCAATCTGCTCTCGCGCTTCGTAGCTCATCTTACCACCCCTGGTACTCTGCGCCCGGTGAACGTGCCTGCTGCAGCACGCTCACTGCATTCCGGACCTACCCGCCCGCTTACCATTCACCAGCAACTCTCACTCCCGGCGCGCCATGCTTTGTCGCGTCCTCTCAACGCACCCTATCTTCCTAGGCCGCCCGCAGTGCCGAGGAACGTGACGCAAGTCGGCCTTGGTCTCGCACGCAACTTCTCCACCGCCCGCCCGATCTTCCAGAACCTCGTCGAGAACGTCCCGATCGCCGGCCGCGCGTTCTGGGAGGCTGACTGGGACGTGAAGCTTGCTGAGGAGCGGGAGAGGATGCGCCTGGAGAAGCACGCGAAGAAGCAGGCGGCGAAGACGGCGCGCAAGGAGATGCAGAAGCCCCGGGAGGCCAAGAAGGCCAAGCTCGAGGTTGTCGCAGAGGATGCGCAGACCGAGTCGGAGATCGACCACTACTTCCCCGCGACTGTCCTCCCGGCCGTCACGACGCAACTCCTTATTCCCCTCGCGCCGACGCCCACGTCGCGCTACCCGCTCTCGCCATCTGGACCTTCCACTTCCACCTCGCGACCGCTCCTGCCTTATGCTGTGCTCGCGGAGCTCCATTCCGACCACAACGTACATTCTCTGCGTGTATCTTCCCTTTTTGCGCGGCTCGATGCTGCGCATGTGTTCGAGCAGCCTGGCGTACGCTGCGAGGCACGTGGTGATCCCAGCGGCCTGTGCACGCTACTAGAGGTCACGTTTCAAGGGTGGGACGAGAAGCGTGTTCGGAGCATCTTGGGCGAAGCAGGCAAGGGGTGGTGCGCCGTAGAGGAAGTGTGGCACGAGCAGGAAGACGCAGAGAGGCAACGGATGGACGACGAGCTGGAGAATATGAGCGAGCATAGTGCGCCGACACCCTTAACCGCCCATAGCGAGGGGTCCATTCATGGCCCAGAGGCACAGATCGACCCTGCGCAGTCGTTTATGCTCCCCATCCTGGACTTTTCGGCGTCCTCCCCTGCCCCGCCCACATGGGGAACACCTGTCTCTCCCGAGCACTCCGTGCTGCTTTCACCCGAACCATGGTCCAGTGCTCCGTCAAGCCTGTCGCTCCCGCCTTCCGACATCGAGTTTCACAACGCTTGGGCCTCTCAAATCAGCGGTGGACATGAGGGCCACGGGGGCCACCACGGAGATGTCCTTTCCGACAACTCGAGCGATATCGGCTCTACTCATGGGTCCTGGGTGGATTCGCTGAGCGACGGATTCTCACTTCACGGATCGAGCGGTTCTGGGAACTGGTTTGGGTTCAGTTCGCAGTTCACGGAGAGGATGGAGGAGCCGAGGGAGTACATGTTTTGAACTTCCTGAGTCCTGACTGCGATCCTTGCCGCCGAGGACATACTCTCCTTTTTTCTAGTCTGTCTGTATGTACTTGATACTTGTTATACATCTGCCTATACACTCACATTCTGCAACGACGTTTGAACTAAATATTGACATGACTGTAGTCCCCGCCTTGTGAGACCTCTGTTCGCCCGGTGCTGTACACCGAGTAGGAAGTGCGAAGTCATGCATCTTGGCGGATGTAAAACCATTCCTGCGTTCATCCTCCCAGGAACGAACGATGGTTAAGGCTCCTCAAGGACTACACCTTGCCGGATAGAGACCTTGAATGAATGCATGGGCTAAATGCTGCTCCAAACCAGCACTGCAAGTTCTGCCGATACGCAAATTAACCAGTCTGCCAATTATGATGGAATGTAGAGTTTACATACACCTGTAGTAACGCCTCATGGCGAACAAGTGCCGAATTCGCGGAAGTTCGACTAATCTTCGAGATCTTCCTCACGATACACAATCTGCTCCGGCTGCTCATTGTTATGTCCCGGCGCACGCTGCTTTCTCTTGCCCGCTCTTGCGGCGGCAAAGTTCCCGCCGGCCACGCCTGCCGTCGCCTGCGCTTGCGCGCCCTTCTTCGCCCGTGTAGGCCGTGCCTCATCCACGCCGTCCCCGATCGTCATGACCACGAGCAGCGACGACTTGCCGCGCGTGCGGTACTCGATGTCCTCGTCCTCGTCTGCGGGGACGAGCTCGTCCTGCACCGCGACCGTGCCCGTGAAGTACTCCGTGCGGATCTCATCCGCGCCGAACGGGAGCGTGGCGGGGATCGAGATGGCGAGGCGCACGAGGTGCGGGATCGCAGCGCCCATTGCGCTCAGGTGCAGTGTCTTGTACCTGCACGCGGGTGTTGAGCAGGGTAGGGGTCAGCGTGGAGTATTGACACGCACCCGTCCTTCATGACTACGTCCTTGCACCGCCGCAGGTACGCGCCGAGATTGGTCTTGCGGGTGATGCAGATGTAATTCTTGCCCTCCGAGTGCGCGGAGCGCGGGCCTGTGGCGGAGACCGAGGCAGGGACGGAGGGCCACGGGCGAGGGGGAACAAGTTTCCGAATTTTGTGCTGAGGCTCCGCGGCCTTTGTAGCATCAGAACTCGTGTTCGCGTTGTCTGCATCTGTTGCCTTGCGTTTCCCTTTATGCCGCTGAGAGCTGGAACTCTGAGCGGTGTGCATGGAGTCACCTGCCGATAGCTGAGCCGTGGTGGCATCCACGGATGTAGAAGCTGCGACAGTAGCAGTTGGGGACACCATATGTCTCTGATATCTCCTCAGGTTCCAGAGTACTAGTATATCCAGTCAACAAAGAAGCTATGAGCACAAATGCAAGTCCCGCGTGCTTGCAGGAACCTGAAGAGGCGCGTGAGCAGCCGTGAACGTGCGCTTATTCTGCGGTTCCGGTGGATTAATATCGGACTCATAAACCTGACGTAAGTAGACTTAACGCATCGATAAGTCCTGAGAAATTTTGGACGCTTCAAAGTCGTGCACCGCATCTCTTCCCCCCCTCGCCCTTCTTCTCCGGCTCCTGTGTACCCCAGATTTATTCTAGAGCGAGGACTCTCCAGCTCCCAAAATGAGTCAGGATCCTGCAGAGCAGAACATCCAGATGTGGAAGGTCAAGAAGCTCATCAAGAGCCTTGACGCTGCCAGAGGGTGTGTAAATACATGCGCGAATCTGCCCACCGGTGCTCATCGCAGGGTACAGTGCTGGTACTTCCATGATCAGTTTGATTATCCCGCCAAAGGTACGTGCGACACTGCTGGATCTGTGTGCGATCTGCTCACCGAATATCAGGATCAAATCTCCCGTGTCTCTGCCATGCTGACGCAAGAGTACGGTACGGCGTCGAACATCAAGTCCCGAGTTAACCGTCTCTCTGTGTTGGCCGCCATCACGAGTACGCAGCAACGCCTGAAGTTGTACAACCGTGTCCCTCCGAACGGTCTCGTGCTCTTCGTCGGAACCATCCTCACGGACGAAGGCAAGGAAAAGAAGGTCTCCTTCGACTTCGAACCTCACAAGCCCATCAACACGTATGTGTTTCGTATTTTCTGAGGTTACCACCATCGTCTTACATATTTTTTGTAGCTCGCTGTATCTTTGCGACAATAAATTTCACACTGAGGCACTTCAGGAGCTCCTCGAGTCCGACTCCAAGTTTGGTTTCATCGTCATGGACGGTAACGGCACGCTCTTCGGTACTGTCGCAGGCAACACTCGTGAAGTAATCCACAAGTTCACCGTCGACCTGCCGAAGAAGCACGGACGTGGTGGTCAGTCCGCGCTGCGTTTTGCGCGTCTGCGTGACGAGAAGCGCCACAACTACGTGCGTAAAGTCGCGGAATTGGCCGTGCAGCACTTCATCACGAACGACAAAGTCAACGTGACTGGTCTGGTCCTGGCCGGTAGCGCAGACTTCAAGACGGAGCTGAGTCTGAGTGACATGTTTGACCCGCGATTGGCGACGAAGGTCATCAAGGTTGTCGATGTATCTTATGGTGGCGAGAACGGCTTCAACCAGGTGGGTGCCAGCATTTCAATACTTCACATGTGACTAACGCGGGACCCAGGCTATCGAACTCGCCGCGGAGTCACTGGCGAATGTCAAGTTCGTGCAGGAGAAGAAGCTGATTCAAAAGTACTTCGACGAGATCAGCCAGGATACCGGCAAGTACTGCTTCGGTATCGATGACACGCTCAAGGCGCTCGAGCTCGGTGCGGTTGAGACGCTCGTCGTCTGGGAGAACCTCGACGTCACGCGCTATGCGCTCCGCAACGCTGCAGGCGAGGAGATCATCGTCCACGCAAATAAGGAGCAGGAGAAGGACCGCGAGAAGTTCATGGACAAGTCGACGGGCCTCGAGATGGAACAGGTGTCCGAGCCGCAGTCGCTACTAGAGTGGTTCGCGGAGAAGTACAAGGAGTTCGGCGCGAACCTCGAGTTTGTGACGAACCGCTCGCAGGAGGGAGCCCAGTTCGTGAAGGGCTTCGGTGGCATTGGCGGCCTGCTCCGTTACAAGGTCGACTTCACGAACCTCGCCAGCGTTGACGATGAAGACGAAGACGAGTTCCTCAGCGACGACGACGTCATCTGACGTATACAGTGGCTCCGGAAGGGAGCCCCCTCTGGCCAGGGTACGTCAGGAGGGGCGGAGGGCAGGGGTGACGTGTCGGGGCTGTATAGAGACGGAGAGGTGCCTGGGGGGTCGGGGTGCCCGGAAGTGGTGCATACAGATGCAGGAGTTGAGAAACGGAGCGGAATCGTTCATGAAGAGGTCCTTTCGCGGAGGGTGCAGTTCTGGATGGAGGTGCCTGCTGGCTGTTCGATCCTGCCAGGCCTTCTATACCAGTCGTCGGGATGTCGTCACGACATGATTGTTCACAACGTGCAAAAGCCTACGGCTCTTGATAAAGGTGAGCACCGATCTTACTGTCTCTTAGACTTGTTCTTAAGCTGGTGCAGACTTTGCAGCCATCGCCCATGTGTACTAGCCATTGGTCAATGTGGCATTGATGATGTTTCGCTATGATCGCTATTCTATTTGAGCCTTTGTATCACCCGGATATCTCGCCATCTTGGCATCACCTATGTGAAGGATTTGTTTGTACCACCTGATGCAACAGCAATCGAGAGAGCTATTTTTCGCTCGTGAACTGCGTGGACTTTATTCCATCTGACTCCTGGGATTTTCGCCTGGAAGCACTTATCTTCGCACTGTGGAAAGCAAAATCCTCCTTTGGCAGAAACTGGAGGGTTATCGCCGCCATCAAGAACTTCGCCACTTGAACTGCATATGGAACACTCCGTGTAGGTGAGTAAGATCAACATGAGGTCGAGGGTGCCTTACGTGCCATTCTTATATACAATGTACCAGTAGCAATTCTTTACGGGACGATTGCGCCCTACCTCGGGAAGCATGCATACGCTCATCTTCGGTATCTGTATCGCGACGATACTGTTCGCTGGACACCCTGCTACGGCATATCCACTATACGACAGAGCTGACATTACTGTGAAACATGAATGGACACAGGTGCCGCATAATTGGGAATTACAGGGAGAGGCTCCAAGTGGTCATCCCATCAATCTCCGGATCGGCCTCAAGCAAGGAAAGCTTGACGAGTTGATTACGACGCTATATGAAGTTAGCGACCCTTTTCACGCTCGATATGGACAACACCTTACCAAAGAGTGAGCGCATACACGCTGCGACCTCAGTTGACATTTGATGATATTATCACCAACCAGGGAGACGGAGGCATTGGTAGCACCTTCCGAGGAGACCTTCCAAGCTGTGCACAATTGGCTGGCCTTCCATGGAGTCGATATCTCAAGTATCGCGTATTCGCCTGCAAGAGACTGGCTCTCTCTTCAGCTGCCATTGGCACGGGTCGAGGCAATGCTGTCGACCAAATATCACGCCTATCAGCACGTCGAGAGAAGGGACACGACCATACGTACACTGTCGTACAGCCTCCCTCGGGCTCTGCACGACCACATCGATGTCATCCATCCTACCACATTGTTTGGAAACATGCACGATTTCCGAGCAACTTCCCATATAACGAGCAGTGGCGCTACGTTCGACAGCATCGCTGCCTCCAATGGGGCGACTGTGAAAGGATCCGCTGGACAGGATATACCGATTAGCTGCAATACGACAGTCACTCCTGCATGTTTGCAGGTCCTTTATAGGACCGATGGGTATGTACCCAAGGCCGCCGATAAGGGTAACAGGATCGGGATTGCAGGCTACCTTGAGCAGGTACAGTCACGCTTGAAATCCTGAGCTAACATGATCTTCTAATTGGATGCCCGGCGCATACAGTTTGTCAATTTCGCAGACCTGCAGGTGATGAGTTAAATGAATAACCTGGGACAGGCTATCTGATCAACCATCATTCGACAGACATTCTTTTCTATGTTCCGCATTGATGCTGTGGGCGCGAACGTAACTGTCATTTCGGTGGATGGTGGCCTGAACGACCAGAGTACGCCCGGAGTCGAGGTGTGCTCTTTCGATATCAGCTTCCCATGTTCCCTGACATTCAGGGCTGTCCATCAGGCAAATCTGGATACCCAGTACACCGAAGGTCTGACGTTCCCCACTCCAAACGTGTACTACACGACACCTGGGACGGCACCGACGATCAACGATTCCGTCACTCCCCCGCAGCGGGACGAGCCGTACATTGACTGGTTGCAGTTTGTCCTTTCTCACGACGACATGCCGCAGACGTTCACCACTAGCTACGGTGGCGATGAGTGAGCCTGATCCTCTTTGGACACGTCTGTATTCAGTTCCTGACGTTCAGCGCAGACAAACGTTCCCGATAGATTTTGCGACGTGGGTGGACTGATGCAATGTTCTCCAGCCTATTTGGTGACAATTTGCAGACGAGCATGCAATCTGTTCGCCCAACTGGGAGCACGGGGCGCTTCTGTCATGTTCAGCAGTGGTGATGGAGGCGTTGGTGCAGGAACTTGCGAGACGAACGATGGCACGAACCGGACAATATTCCAACCTGTGAGTTCCAGCCACTTCATATTTGTGCGACGGCTCATTTTTGGCAGGTCTTTCCCGCTACATGTCCGTTTGTGACCGGTGTAAGTGCCCATATATAACCTGCTCGATTGGGATGACGATAATACCGGAGTTTAGGTTGGTGCGACATTCCACATTGCACCAGAACGGGGCATCGACTTCTCTCAAGGAGGATTCTCTGTGTACTTCCCGAGACCCGCATACCAAGCGGCGGCTGTACCGCCTTTCCTGAAGAACCTTGGAAGCACGTATGCTGGGTTGTTCAAGTTTGTCTTCACTTTGAACATCGTAGAAAAACATGGCTAATTCGAAACACTTTGACTTTCAGCCCTGCTGGTCGGGGTGTCCCAGATGTCAGCGCTCAAGGCGAGGGGTAAGCTTAGGCCTACATAATTGCTCGGGTATGCCGGGGACCTCATAGCTCTGCAGCTTTCAAGTCGTCGTGGGCGGAAGCGTGGAGTCCGTCGGAGGGACGTCGGCTAGCTCCCCGACATTTGCTGGGATAATTTCCCTCTTGAACGACTTCCGCATCTCACAGGGAAAGCCGTCGTTAGGATTCCTCAATCCTCTCCTGTACTCCGTCGGACTGCCGGGTGAGCGCTGTGTCGCTGTTTGATGGCTAAGATCGTCTGCCTTATGATACCTTGTAGCTTTCACGGACATCACGTTGGGCAACAACCCAGGCTGCGGCACGCCAGGCTTCAACGCGACAGAAGGATGGGATGCTATCACCGGGCTCGGTACTCCTGACTTTGTCAAATTCCAGGAGTTCCTTGGCAAACTGTAGACATCGCGCATGTGTCACAACGAGCAAATGGCTTCGAATACAAATTGTTGTACATGGATGATCTTATAGCTTCGTCTGCAACCCCGCTGGAATTTACTTGCCGAAGATAGCGGAGAAGGTCGTGCCCTTGTGCCTGTGCGATGCCGTTGTCAGGGCGTAGTCAGAAAGAACGACATCCGGTATACATACCCCAAGTAGGCCAAACCTGGGTCGTAGAAGGCGCTGAGGCAGAAGTCAGCATACTGTAGACATATGTGACACTAGAGGAGACTCACATGTAGCCACGATCGCCGGGTACACCCAGCTTCTTCTGGAAGAAGTCGAACAGCGCCTTGCTGTACTTCTCGTTCGCCTCAGGATTGATGTTGCCCAGGCTCGTCTAGACCGAGTCCTCGTGAGCAGGGGCTGTGGGTCTAGCGCATTCAGAGTGCTTACGATGGTCAGGAGCAGGGCAGGCTCGAAAGTTCCGTTGAAGGTGAGGTACTCATTGTAGTCGTAGCTCACAGAAATGTACAACTCCGGCTTGTTGAGCACCTCGGCAGAGAACTAGGCAGACACGCAGTAGCATAGTCAGGTCAACTTCTGAATCACTGTGAATGCTTGCCTTGGAGAACTCCAGGAGGAATGGCTTGGGGTCGTCGATCTTCACGTTAGTCTTGAGCTCGAGAGACGGCATGATGTTTGTAGAGGATCAACGCTGGAATCAGATGAAAGACTATCGATGACGAGGTTATAAGGGGGATAGTCTCTTCTGCATCACTCAGCAGGAACGGGAAGGACTAGCCAGTCGCCACAGCTGTGCGGAAGTATCCGCCCTTCTGATTCACAGGAAGTATTTATGAATCGCATCTTGCACGATTGTGGGCAAGATGAGCTCATTGTCGTTCTCGTCGAGGAGCACATGGTCGTCCATGTGAACGCCTGCGGCGGAGATCCGCGCCCAAGCGGGTCGCCGGCGCGGGAACACAGTCGAAATCAAACCTGCACGAGCAGAAGCGAGCATGTACTCAGGCTTGTCACTTGTCTCTCGTTCATACTGTCCCCAGTCCGGGATCGTGAATTGGGAACAGTCGGGGCCCGAACGTATGTGTCTCGCCGATGCTCAGAATGGACCAAGAACTGAAGATATACGGCCATAACTGTAGACCTGCGACGCTGAGTATTTCCTGGTTGCATTGCATACTAGCTCGAACAGAGAGCATCGAGAGAGACCGTAAAATTACTTGGGATGGGATACCCCAAGTCGAGCTACGCGGAGGATCCTCAGGAGGTGCTGATCACACGGAAGAGGAAGACGGCCCTCTCCTCTCGACTCTTCCAAGGCATCATACTTCTTTCATTAGCTGGTGTGCTATCAACCCTTGTTCCAAGCTCAACCAGTCTCCTTCGTGCAAACTGGACGTCGACTCAGCTTGTGGACCTGCGGGACACCCTTGCGGACCCTGCCAGCCATTGGAAGGACGACATATGGCCTATACGTGAGCAGACACCATGGGATATCTCCACGGACTACCCATTCCCGCGATCACTCGAATACGATGTTACGGAGGGTACATGGCTCAGGCTGGATGTACACCCTATCACGGGCGACATAGTGTTTGACATGGTGGGCGATATCTACTGCTTGCCCGGCGAGGCATATGCGCAAGAGCGGCTCGAGTCTGCAGAGGTCTCGAAGGCCCGCCCTGTCCTGCTCGGTATCCCGCACGACTCTGACCCGCACTTCTCGCCTGAGGGAGACAGGTTGGTCTTCCGGAGTGATGCTGAGCTCGGTATCGAGAACATTTGGGTTTTGGAATGGAAAGGCTGTCAGAGCATGGATATCAGGCCATTGGATCCTGACAGCGAGCTGTCGAAAGCATTGCAAGTGCAGCAAACTGATGAGGAGCTCCTTGCCAACGGCGCAAAGGAGACATCTGTCAGGAAGCAGCGCAGGCTCCTGCGCGAGGGCCGCCTCAGAGGTGAGTATGGGCATATTTACATTGCAAACAAGTCCTCGGGACTGAGCAACCTACTTGTAGCTCGACGCGTCACAAACGAGACCTATCGCTGGGTGTCTGACGCACGCTTCCATCCTTCTGGAGAAAAGGTCATTGCGACGAAATGGTACACCTCTGAGCGCAGTCTCGGAGCAGGAGAAGGATGGGTGTATGCTGTCCCTGACGTCAGCTCCTCGGTCGCACCAATCAAGGCTGGAAGTGGTGAGCGCGTTGTTGGGAGAACCCTTCCTCGTGGCTGGGGCCCCGAGCAATACGAGGACCAGCAGATAGGGCCCGAGCAACTCATCTGGGCGGGCAATGATACCTTGATTTGGTCCAAGAATGTCAGGGATACCAATGGCGTATTCACCTACAGCAAAGGTGAGTTGAATCTTGTCCCAAGGTTTGGTCAGTGTTTATGTTGACCCTTATAACTTCTCCGCAGACGTTCACAAGGGCATATATGCGATCTTCTCCACCAATCTGACTTCGAAACGTACTACGACACTCGTGGATGCTTATCCTGGCGGTGCGACCAGACCGGAACTATCCAGAGATGGCCGCACCCTTGCATTCGTTCGTCGAGTGCGCGACGAAGAGGCCCTAGTGCTTAAGTACGTGGTCCTAGTTCTTTAACGGTTCTATCATTGACATGAGACCGCAGGGACCTTAAGACAGGCACATTGCACCACATCTGGCACGGGCTCACTTACGATCTCGGTGCTGTCTCCGCGCCTATGGGGACCTACCCGTCCTTCGCATTCGCGCCTTCCGATGACGCCGTCATTATCTGGGCAGCTGGTCAAATCTACCACGTCCCGCTCTCAACCAATGAGCGAGGAGAGAAAGTCTCTGGTGGCACCCCGCGGCCCATCCGCTTTGCTGCACACATCGAAAAGCGCATTGCCGAGACGGTCACGGCGAGCCCGGATATATTGGAGCTCGAGACGGCAAACACACAGCGGGTGTATGCGTTCAACGAGCTCCGCGTGGACGAGGAAGGGAAGCATGCGGTCTTCCAGGCGTCGGGTGCTACCTACGTGCAGGAGGTCGCAACCGGAAAGTCGCAGGTCGAGTCACCAGCACGTCCCGTGCCCGTCTTGCATCCAGGCGCTCCATACTACTCACCGACGTTCGTCGTAGGGGCGCCAGACCTAGTCTTGCACGCCCGCTGGTCAGACGTGAATTTCACGTCGTTCGAGCTGGCGAACCTCACATCAGGTGTCGCCTATGAAGTGCAGGGGCTCCCTCTGGGGCGGTACTACTCCCCCATCCTGTGCGAATGCAAGGGTGCGCACCGGCAGATCGCATTCGTGAAGACGGGTGGAGATTACCTCTCGGGCGACGTAGTGGCCACTGCAGGGGCTGGCCTTTACCTTGGCGAAATCACACTCCCCTCCTCGAAGAACTCGACTATCACCGTCAGGAACCTCCGCTATGTGCCCACGGAGATCGGCCTTGATGAACTCCAGAAGACGCAGATCCGGTTCCTCGACAGTAATAAGAAGCTGCTCGTACAGGCTCCGCAGCGCGCATTTGTCATTGACCTCGCCGTTGGCCCGAATGAGCTCGGCGACTACTCGCACGAGACGCTCGCCTCGGGGCGAATGTCTGCCGAGCTTGTCGTCGTCCCTGAAGTGGCAAAATCAGGCGCGGTCAGCGCAGGTCCAGTCGCGTTTGTGGACTTCTTCCATGTGTACTTTGTTGGTAGTGTTGCTGCGAGCGAGCCGGTGTGGAGCAAGCCCGCGAATGCGACGAAGGGTCTGGTGAGGCTGAGCGTGGACGGTGGACATGATATCACTTGGAGTCGTGATGGAAAGAAATTGTTCTGGCTCTTGGGTAAGAGTATCTTGACTCTGTATTGTGCTAATTCTGATACACATCTTTAAGGGCCGTACTTGCACCATATCGAGGTTTCCAAGCTCAGTACATGCACTGCAGGCAAGGGTCGCGACGCTGTTGTGCTTGACACGTTATGCGCCAATGCCGTTCCATCATACCAAGAAGTTATCGTTGAGTATCCAAGCGAGATCGGACGTCTCAAGAGCAACAGTCCATCCCCGGGCTTCCTGGTAGTGGCCAACGCGAGGTTGCTGACGATGGAAACGGGCGATCTGGCGCAGGATCTGCGCGAAGACGCCATGTTGTTCGTTCGTGACGGAGAGATTATGGCGGTGGTGAGCATGCAGGATGCGGTCATCCCGGAACATGCAATGATCCTTGATGTGGATGGAGGTGAGTATATCCCGCAAGCGCGAGAGACAAAGACTGAAGAACGTCCCAAATAGGTCTTGTGGTTCCTGGTTTCATTGATGTGCATGCCCACTGGAATGGGTTCGCGACACTCCACCCTGCACGTTCTTGGGAAATGGAGACATTCCTTGCCTATGGCGTTACCACGTTGCATAAGTACGTACTCTTCCACCAGATCTTTATCCATTCGTTCTGCAGCCTGATGCCATGTGTATAGTCCGAGTGCTGACAACGTGCTCGGGTTCAACGAACGCTTCCGCTTGGAGCGCGGACAGCTCATCGGGCCGCGGATTTACCAGACAGGCGACGTTATCTATGGCGCTGCCGCGCCATCTATACATCAGGATATTGTTGACATGGATGAGGCGCGTTCAGCACTTATTAGGATCAAGGTTGAAGGCGGCCCATCAAGCTTCTCGTATAAGAACTACAATCTGCCATCGCGGTATGTCGCTCCTAACTGTTCGTGGTGAACGGTGATATTGATATCTTCCAAAGTGCCTCTAGACAGAGGCTCCTGCTAGCTGCTCGTGAGCTTGGCATGTTATGCGTTCCGGAGGGTGTGAGTCACGCACCTTATATTTGGATACATGCGACTGAACGTTTCGCCCAGGGAATGAACTATGACTGGGATCAGACGTACATTGTGGATGGTAGGCCGTTATGAAGGCCGCTCTTGCTTTTAGTGATCTCATGCAACCCAATAGGTATGACGACGATTGAGCATGCAATGCCTATACCTCTACTCCACGATGATATCGCCACTCTGTACGCCGTGAGCGGGACTGGTTCGACCCCGACGCATGTCGTCAACTATGGAGGCGCGTGGGGGGAACAGCTCGTGTGGGCCAGAGCGGATATTCCCGATGACCCGAAGTGCGTCTTAGGATTTGAGTCATGCATCAACACTGATTAATTATTCCGCAGGCTGAGGCGCTTCACGAGACATGATATCCTCGAGGGCTTAGCTGAATCAACAGCAAGGCCGAATTCATGTCAGCATTAATTTCTACTCCTAATGAGAAGTACAACCGCTGACGAAATTGCAGCATTTGCGTTTTACAACACCTCTATCTCCACTGCGAAGATGGTTCGGAAGGGTCTTCGCACTCATATCGGCGCCCATGGAGAACCCCCTCTTGGACGCAACTATCACGCAGAGATGTGGTTCACGCGACAAGGTGGCCTGACTAACTACGAAGCAAGTGATTTGTCCTTATCTCTTTATTTGGAGTTTAACATATCCCGAACCGATTCTAGGTCCTCCGTGCAGCTACGTTAGACGCGGCGATTACGCTCGGGATTGATTCAGCGCTAGGATCACTCACCCCAGGCAAGCTTGCAGACTTTGTAGTATACCCTCCGGGCGTGGACCTCCTCGACGGACAAATCGTTGGCTCGCGCAACATCAGCTATGTGGCGAAGGGCGGGAGACTCTGGGACGCGGAAACGATGACCGAGGTGTTCCCGTCGACAGGCAGGCGACCGCCTATGCCTCCCATCAATCCGGAATGACGGGTGGAGTTGTATGAGTAATACCCGTCTGTTGTATACTAAAGAAACTGTGTTTGAGCGTTGTTTCTTTACCTCGTAGATCGGCTGCTGGTGTGGCCAGATGTCACGAGACGATAGACTGCGCGTGCCACCGACGCGCCTCTTCGCGTGACGTCATTGTGGCCCGAGGCGGTCGTCATGGGGTCATCTGGGGCCCAGAGAGCGAGCAGCGTCTGCCAGCGCCCGGCTCGCAGCGAACCCCTGTCCTGTCAACCCGGCGAGCCGCCAAATAAATAGCCCCTCCATAGTCATCCGACGGGCCTTCCCACTCTTTATTCGACTCCCACCTCAACCATGGTCGGTAAGACGTCCTCGTCAGCTTCGCAAGCATCAGCACCGCTCACCGTAGTCGTGAGCAGGCAGAAAACGTGCTGCAGAGGAAGAGACCGCACCCACAGAGGGGGAGGCTCCTGAGGCCACCGGACGCTCGACCCGGGCGGCGAAAGCGCGCAAGACGGAAAGGTCGTCCAGCCCAAAGGCTCGCCGCGGAGGCAAACGCGGTCCCAAGGTACGTCGGACGTGTCATGATGTCACTGCAATGCTTACAATGTTCTCCGTCATAGGCGCATATGGCAGCAGGGACGTTCAAGTCCCGAGCGCTGCCTCTGCACGTCAACGTAACACACACCCCTCCAGCACTGGTTGATGACGACACCGTCTCAGTGGCGGTCACGGACCCTGGCTTCGTCGGCACCACGACCCTCGTACCGACAACGTTCTCCACGGGGACCTATGGCTGGAAGGGCAGCAAGCGGGTCACCGTTGAGCTGCAGAACGCCGAGGGCGAGGAGAAAGAGAAAGTGCATGTCATGCTGACGTGAGTGTTTATACTTTTGGCCGCTGGCGTTCGTTTGATAACCTTTCTGCAGGATCAATGCAACTGTCGTGGGTAGCAAGGGTGCCAAAGACGAGGAGAATGGTGAAACGAAGGAAGAGCAGGCCGCCGAGGATGCTGCGGAGGGCTCCGCGGAAGCCACCACGGAGGATCTTGTCCCCATTGGCGAAGTCAGCACCGATACGCAAACGACGGCCACAGTAGTTGAAACGACCGTAGTCCAGGCAGAAACAGACCAGAGTGCACCAGAATCGACCACCTGAAGCCTATTTCCAGGAGTTATATATGCTGTGCTTGATTTATCAAATATTGTTGTATCATACGTACTGTGTTTCATCCGGTGTATATATCTTGTGAAGGATACATGAGGGCAGAACTTTGGTTGTGCTACTTGTCTGTCGCTTTGAAGAACCCGCTTTGCTGCCATGTAGGATTCATTGTCAACTACCTTCATCCACTACGATGAGCCATGACGTGATGCATGAACAATTTCATCCTGACCCCTATTCCTTCAACTATTAGATAAAGGCTCTGCGAACCCAAATGTGAGAATGTCGGTACCGTCCGGCGAACCCTGACCTGGCGTAGAAGTCACCCGTACAATCATGGCCGACACGAGCGCTGATGGCGATCACGAGTTACGCCGAGAATTACCGAATACAGGGCAGAAACACGCAGCGGAAAAGGTAGAAGTGAAGAAGGAAATCTACGCCGAAGACACAACCCGGGTAGCCAAAGGACCCACGACGAGCGACGGGGGCATGGATAAGTTCTCGACGCAGAATCGGAGAGGCCGGTCATCGAAGGTATGTTCCACACGTTACCAGTGCTTCCTTCACCTCCGGAGCCCGAGACGACTGCTGACTCCCGGTAGACACACATCACGGCTAACACGTTCAAGTCCCGGGCGCCGCCCCTTCATGTGATCCTCACAGAGACTCCGCCTGGGGATAACGACGACGACGAGTCCGCACTGGAGACAACGGACCCGGGCTACGTCGCGGTTGCGGAGCTGGTCCCGTGCAGATTGTCTTCGGGGACGTACGGCTGGAAGGGGGCGAAGGAGTTTGCCCTCGAGCTGAAAGGAGAGGAAGGGCACAAGACGGAGAGGGTGCATGTGGTATGGACGTGCGTCGCGTTTCCTCCAATTGTGTATTGCTTTGATCCCAACTCTTTGCAGTATGAGTGCCGTGGTCGTGCCCTGTGAGGCAGCGGGGGATTTGGAGGGAGAGGATATTTGCGACGAGCTCGTGGAGGCGCTGCCAGAGGACGGCCGGGTGTTGTCGAGGGACTTTGCGTATGCGGTAGGGCTGGATAATAAGAGGGCGGCAGAGAAGGTCAAGGCGGAGGCAGATTTGGCGATGGCTGCTGCGGAAGCTGGTCTGGAGGCAGAAGCGGGCGCGCTGGATCAAGACAGGATTCCGAGATAGGCTTCGCACAACGCAGATGAGTATCAGTCCTAGTGGTTATTCACGTTCATGACGTACGCAATGTGGGTATTGCTGCAAAGCATACACTCGTTCACTAATTACCGGGATGCGGCAATTTTGAGATTTTGAGATCGTGTCAGAAGGGCACTTCACTGCTGCTCCTGCCTCAGCTTGCCCAGGATCTTCGTGAGCGCGTCCCGCCTCATCGGGATCCATAGCGTTTCACCCGCGCCCGCGGTACCCGCACTCGACACGACCAGCCCATGGTCCCGGAACTCGCCCAGCAGCGCGCGCAGGGCCGTGTCGCTCGTCGCAACAAAGTTGTCTCGCGCGGCGCCAAACAGCCGTTCGTAGTCGAACGCCGCGTCCGTCGGCGCTGCCCCGGCGCCGGCGCCGTCGGGCATGACCTCGAGCTGCTTCGTGCCCAGCAGCACGAAGAGCTTCCGCGCCTTGTCGGTGACAGACGCGAGGACGTGCCGCGCGGCGCTCTCCGTGACGAGCGCAGCTCCAGCCGCGACGCCTGTGCTTGCTTCGCGTGCGCGCCCGCCGTGCAGGGCGGAGACGCCGTAGAGCGAGGCGGGGTCTGCGAAGGCAAGCTCGAAGTCGTACGGTGCGAGCGTTGTCATGTCGTGCCAGAGCCATGCAAAGCCGCGGCTAGGGACTTTAGTGGAGTGGTCTTCGACGCCGGGCTCGGGCTTGCGCGCGAAGAGCTCAGTAAAGGACCAGCGCTGCGACGCGTTGATGTGGTCGATGGATGCAACCAGGTGTATGCGCGGGGTCAGAGCGAGAAGCGAGAGCTGTGCCTTTGCTTTAGTTGTGCGCAACGCGGGGCCATCGATGTTGTGCAGGATAAGATATAGCCTAGCATCGTTATCCGCGGACGAGAAGACTGTGTGTATGCGCTGCGACTGCGCCTCTATACCGGTGCCGATCAAGGGGGCATCGTATACTAGAGGAATCTGCTCAATTGCGCTGAGCAGATCTTTCAGACTGAAGTTCGGCTGGAATCCGTTCGCGACAACGACGTGGCCATGTCGCGCTGACGCAGCCTTGGCAAACGCGTTCAGGACGTTCCTCTTGGAGCCATATCCATAGAAGAGCAGATTGAAGCCTTCATGTAGTTCGGTGAAGCACCGCGCAAAAAAGGCCTTTCGCAGAGCGTCGTCTTGCCAGAGTGGCTTGAAGTTGGCCGGTGTATCGGAACTCGAGACGCGCTTGATCGCATCCATGTATTCCTCCGGTGTCAGCGGAGGCACCAGGTTTGAGAACACATTCGATGATGTCCTTGATGGCTTGGAATTCAACAGGAAATATGCGTCGAATGCGGTCTGCGTCGCGAATCCCCAGGCCTGCTCGTCCGCTGTGTGCTGGATCCGGTAGGCCGAAGGTGTCTCCGGTTCTGCGTCATCGATATACTCCTCGACCTCCTCCTCCTCTTCCGGTGCACCATACGCATACATCTGGGCGAGTGGTTCCGAAGGCAAGATGCAATGTCAATGAGGGCGCGAGCGCGTCCAAAACGCGACACGCGTTGAAGCAAGCGCCTGGGGACGCGTCTGCTATGGGCGCCTCGTCTATTCCTCCTCCACTCGGAAGAAACTAGGGTTCGAGCTTCTCGTTTCTCCAAGCTTCTGTCCTTCTATACCATATCTATTAACACATCAATTGAAATATTTGGTTAGTCAATACTGCCGACCCGAGTATTCGCGTCTCTCGGTTCCAGGCTCAGGCCGCTCAGCATGGTATCTATGATCTATCTTTGCATGGGCGACTATGCACGGCACCTCTGGGTCCAGACCACGACAAAGTGTGGAATCATCAAGCTTATAAAGAAAATGACTCACTTAAACGTTGCGGGGCCGTAACGGCTGACCTGGGTGTGCTTCATCATGAGCCACATCAAAGTCACAGTCTGCTAGTGCTATAAGAGCTTCACGAACCTTGTCAAGTAGAGGGAACGGCGTGCTGTTGCTGGCGACTAAATTACGTGTGCTTTGGGCCTTTTTGTTTGAATTATGCTCTTGCCATCCGCGTCTTTGTGCATCGCGCTCTTCGCCTTCCTAGACGGCGTCATTGCACAGCAGGAATCTCTCGCTGGGACTAATTACCCTCAAGTCTTCGACGAAGGCGTGGATTTCACGCAGCTGTTCTCGCCGAAGCTTACCCACATCGAGCGTTGGAGCCAGACCTCATGGAATGGCTTAGTGACATTCGCCCGTTCGAACCCTCTAAGATGCTTTGGTGTTGATTCTGCGATACCATTTGATGTTGCGGTTCTTGGTATGTTAGTGTCTTAACACCTCAGTTGAATCGCTCATGTGGCATCTTTAGGTGCGCCTTTCGATACTGCGACGAGCTATCGGCCAGGGTACGTCAGCTCTTTGCTTACACTTCCGGATACTCATCAGGGATAGAGCGCGGTTTGGACCAAATGGTATACGCCAAGGTTCCAGACATTTGAATGTCGCAAGGATCAACGTGCCCCAGAAAATTCGAGTTACTGACTTCCTGGAAGTTGCTGATTGTGGTGACGTTCGTACGTATTTCCCGCAATTCTAGCCATCACGCCCCTTGACGATATGCGGACTTCAGCAATGGTCCTCACCGACAACAAGGTGGCGCTCAGACAGTTAGAGCTCGCAAACGCCGCGCTGCTCTCCAGGACAAGTCTGCGAACACATGGAGACAAGAGCTTGGCGAAGGACGGGAAATTCCATCCGAGGGTGCTGGCGCTGGTGAGCCTCATAATCCGGCCTTTCGCTGCTATGCCTTACTCAGATATAAGGGTGGCGATCATACAATCACTTTGCCACTGCTTCGTGGGGTCGTTGACATATACGGGCCAGTGAGGTAGGCGTCAGCGCATACTGTGATCAACTGAGCAATTCTGACCGCAGAATAATCATAGTGTCATTCATTTCGACAGCCACATAGGTAGGTTGCGCGTATACGCGCTTTTAGCGTGAGCTGATGGCCTGTAGATACGTGGAAGCCACAGCGAATGGTGAGCGATATATTCAGCATGGTTCGTACGGGGATTTGTTGACAAGTGTATGATAGGAAGACAGCCCTTGGGAACCAGGTCAGGTTAGAAGGCTATATATCTCCGCTTCTTCGAGTTCGACACTGATGACGATTCGATTTGGCAGGAAATTCCCCTCAGTCATGACAATTACCTTTGGCACGCATACAAAGAGGGTTTACTTGCTTCGAACAATACAAACATTGTGAGATTTCTTCTAGGGTTGGTCTCCACTTCGTATAACTCACCTCATGAGTTGTCTGTCGCGTTCAGCATGTCGGCATCCGTGGTGCCTTAGACAGCTGGGACGACTATAGAGACGATCATGAAGCCGGTTTTGTTATATCGCATGCCGATGACCTAGAAGAGATTGGTTGGAAAGGAGTCGTTACGAAGATCAGGGACACAGTCGGAGATAATCCCGTATATAGTAAGTTGCTCTGTCTCGATTTCCCTGGAAATAATGCGCTGAATGCACACAGTTTCGTTTGACATAGACGTGATAGAATTGGGTATGGCTCCTGCGTGAGTATATCATAATCCTGTGAAATTATGTTTATGTTTTGACATGTTCTCTGCATAGGACTGGGACGTAAGTTTACGCATCCAGGAAGCTGTGTGTACGCTGATTCATTACTCGCAGACCTGAGATAGGTGGCATCACGACGAGAGTATGCACGAATGTCCTTGAAGGCTGACGATACGAACTCATTACGCTGCTTCCTGTTTGAATAGGAGATTAAGAAAATCCTGCAGGGCCTCTCTGGCCTCAAGATAATCGGAGCCGACATCGTCGAAGTTGCCCCAGGTACGTCTGCTAATTTGAACATTCAAGAGTCGATTGCGACGTTCAGTCTACTCTTAGCGTATGACACGCAAGGTAAAGTTTGCCCTACGAAATTAGAGCGCAGAGCTGACAAAATGGTTACTTAGACGAGATCACACAGATTGTAGCTGCGAACATTGGGTGGCACATCTTGGCCCTGATGGCCAAGACTCCTCTCGTCGCATAGAAGATAGACGCTCGGAGCATATAGAGCTGCTATAGAAGATTTGCCGAGGGCACCCCGCTTTCCATGTAGGCGTCTATGGTGCTCCACGATCGACTGATAACTACCCACATCAGTACCCCAGTTCGTTTACCCGAGCTACGGATTTAACGTGCAGTGCACATGCTGAATTTCACAATTACTTCTTCATTGAGATGGCTGCGCACCCGTTGATCACGACCCCGTATACGGTCTGCTGTGCTATCGTCGACTGCCATTCTGGATACCAGTCTGGATCATGATCAATGCGCCGTGCACCTAATCATCCCACGCTGGCTTCCTAAGTAGGAATGTAAGAGCGTACCATGTGATCGTTCGGATTAGATGGGGTTGCGTGCTATCGTCTTACCCGTGAAGAGTGAGCTAGAGATATCCCGGCACTTTGGGTAGCGCGGATCGTGCTTGCCGGCAGTTCCCCGCTCGGCACAGTGTGCTGCAAGTGGCTGATTACCACGGATGTCCCCGACGCTGTCCGACGTTCCCGACGCTGTCCAACGTTCCCGACGCCCCCGCCCCGCGTCCATTTTCGTTCACTACTCTCACGCCTGACCGACGCGTGCTCTGCCCCTGACCGACGCGCGCTCTGCCCCTGACC